>CAJNIZ010033536.1:23257-61986 GCA_905231905.1 Symbiodinium pilosum | reverse complement strand
TTTAGGGGTTTAGGGTTGAGGCATAGGACGCGCTTCCAGTAGCTCCTACTTGGTCCAAAAGGCTTTCAGCCCGAGACTTTCACTCATTTCTAGCAGCCTCTTCTGCCGGGGTCGTCTCAATGATAGCCCTTGTTTTAGTACCCTCTGCATTGTACTTCAAGGGTCCAAGGACCCAAATAATAGGGTTGTAGGGCACAATTACTATAAGATTAGCGGTATTTGGGCCCTAAATTGGGGCCTTGGACTCTTAGACCTATATGGGGTCCTCAAGTGCCAGGAGAGCTACATTGGGAGCCCCTAAAAAAGACTGGGTGGCCTTGGGGGCTGTCTGGGAGTAGATAGAGTGTGGCTTTAGGGCTTACTCAGAGGGTCCAAGTACCCAATAATTAAGGACTTGGGTTATGGGTACTAGTCATTATAGCATTGGTTTTGGGCAAGTATATGATTGTTAGGCACTTGGACCCTTAGGGTTAGTGGGGTTCTTGAAATGCTGCAGCCCAGACTTAGACAAAACAAGAAGCCGCCCTGTGTCTGGTTCTTTTTTGCCCATGCGCCCTGTCAACTGCTCGCGAATCCCAAGCCCTGCGCTACAATCCTGCAAACACCAGTCCTCAACTCCAAACCCTAAACCTTGAAACCCTAAGCCCTGAAACCCTAAACCCTGAAACCCTAAACCCTTAAATTCTGAACCCAACCCTTGCTTCCCCACCCTTGTCCATCCAACCCTAAATAAACCTGTGAACAGCCTTCAAACAAGGGTTCCTGGGTTGTACCCTTAAGTTCGTACCCTGGAAGGTTTCCCCAACATAACCTTAGTATAGCCTTTGTAAGAGCTAATGTAGTCCAGGGGTACAACCCTAAACCCTAAATCCTAACCCCTGAACCCTAAACCCCAAATTCTAACCCCCAAACCCTAAAGGATTATAGGCCCCCTCAAGTAGATAGAATATGGGGTATATGGGGATCTTATTATAATATACCCAAAATCATATTCTATCTTCTTGAGGGGTACTATACAAGCCTGAGAGCCTTGATTCGAACTTCTGAGCCTTGCAGTCCGAGCGCCTGGTAGATTCCACGACGGCACCGAAGAAAGCCGGGGCTTGCCTTTCAAAAAATTGGTCCGTTTAGTAGGGTTTAGGGTTCTGTGGGGTTTGGGGTTAGGGTTTAGGGGTTTAGAGTTTAGGGTTTAGGGTTTGGGGTTTACGGTTTAGGGCCTGCAGCAATCTACACCCAGAGGGTCCAAGTACCCAGTAAACAGGTCCATTTAAAAGGATATACAGGGGTCTATCGGGGTATATCGGGATACGTATATAGGGCTAATTCGGGAAATATAGAGCTTAGGGTTCGTGGTTAAGGGTTTTACTTTCCAAGTACCCAACAACTGGGTAGCTGGGATTTGATCAATAGTAAATAGTAGTCATATTATAGGTACTAGGACCCTTTGGACAGTTTTTCCGACTTGGGGCTCATGCAGGACTGAGGATGCAAGATTGAGGATTTAGGATTTACGGTTTAGGATGTAGGGTTTAGGAATTTCAGCTTTCGGGGGTTGTTCCGAGGGTTTGTTTCAACGTTTCAACCAGGGACCCTCGAGAAAACACTTACTGAAAGGGATGTCCTAACTGAAAAGGGAACCCACCTTATGGCCATGTTGGGTGACAAATATTTTGAATAACTACCATGTATGCAGACAGTATATGATGTGAGCCCAACGTATGCAGATAGGAAGCTTTTCAGGTTCAAAGTACATCCCATGTACTTCGAGCTTTCAGATAATTGACATGTAAGGCTTATAATGACCTCAGAGCATGGTTTCAGAGGTTGGTTGTAAGGTCTAGGATGTATGGTCGAGTGTTTGGGCATTTTTGCCGTTTAGACGCTTGGGTGTGAGCTTACGGGTTTTGAAGATTAAAGCCTGGAATCTAGGAATCTGGCTCTAGGTTTGTTTCTATTCAGCGATTTGGGTCGCCAATTTTTGCGTTGAGAGTCTTTCCCAAAACCTAGGCCCTAAACCCTAAACCTGGACCCTAAACCCTCGAATCGCTTTCTCAAGAAGCATATCTTGATGATATGCCATCTTGGTGCATGATGCGATCCTGGACGAGACCCTCTAAGACCTCAACCCTACTTGGAGGTTTAGGGTCTAGGGGTTCCAATGTACACTTATATAACCCCTATAGGCAGGAATGGAAATGGGACCGACTATAACATTTAGGGTTTAGGGTTTGGTAACCATAATGTTAACCCCTATGAGGCATTGGATATCCCAAGTTAACCCACTTACTAAGGCCCCCTGAACCTCCAAGTAACCTGCCTTTGTATACATGAATGTTCTGCCATCAACATCAGATGTCCAAAAGCCGCCCCAAGATGCCAACCCACGTGGTTTAGGGTTTCGAGATGTGGTTTTCTTCTTGATTTGGCTTACGTAGGGATCACTAGCATACATCAAGGCTAATAAAGGGGAAGCCTAGGGGGTTATAAAGGCGAAGCAAGTAGGGGAACCCCTGAGAATCGTTTTTTTGCAAACTTGGCGGTGGTGCTTGGGCCATTAGGGCTTAAGTAATCCTGCAGCAGTTCACAAAGCATGACTTGCAAGAGCGCATGCTGTTGATGGATGAAATCTTGCACCACCTTATGTAGCCTAAGCCCCAATATAGTTGCAGTATTTGAGGGGTAGTAAGTCCTGTAAGATTTCCTCCATCCTCAGTATGATTCTTTTTTGGGGGACTGACTTTTCACAGCTGTTACCTCGAAGCATTGGGCCCTCCAACAATGTACTGGTGCTTAACTGAGAGGGTCCGAGTACCCCAATAGTTCGGTACCTGGGTTCTGGGTAGAACTAGCTATAGTACATGTTTTGCGCAAGTATATGATTACTGGGTACTGGAGACTGAGGCAAGTAAAGCAATCCCTGTAAAAATTATTTGCCTTCTCTGTTTAACTCTTCCTGACACACAAGGCAGACAAGACTGCTCCCAATGCCCTGACAATTTGCATCTATGCGTATTATTCCTGAGCCGTGCACAACGCCGAATCGTTCGGTCAGTTTAAAGTAAATTTCTGTAGCTGTAGCTATCTGTTTGTTTTTTTGCCTTATTTTTTCTTTGGCAAACCTCCGAAACTGTAAGCAGCGCAACCTTTGTGTGTGTGTGAGAGAGAGAGAGAGAGAGAGAGCATGAGCGAGCAAAACCCTAAACGCTAAACCCTGAACACCCTAAAGCCTACACAGTAAACTGTAGCTAGAGAGAGCAAGTACGCAGGCCGCAAAACGGCCGCACTCTGAAGCCATGACGCATGAGGCTCCACATTAGGGATTCTGTATACTTTTTAGGGTGTGGGATTCCTTAAACAATCCTTATATCTATGTAAAAGGAATCCTAGGGTAATGGTTTAGGGTTTAGGGATTACATTTATGGGAAAAGGATCCTAAGGTAATGTACTTGAAGTCCTGAGGCTCGTACACCGGGTTCACGCTTGACATCCTTGGCACTTGTTGGGGTATGAGTTCCTGCATATGATTGCGAAAGTATCCTTTATCTTTGGTAGGGTGCTCAGACTGGGAGAATAACGGCGGTCATGACAAAATTCAAATCTGTGAAGGTTGTGCTGGCGGCTGTTGCAAGGTAGGGTCTTCAGTTGGCAAGGTTCGGAACCCTGAATCCTAAGCCCTAATCCCTAGCAGGCCCGAAATTCTACAACCCTCCAAAGCCACACGCTAAGCAGCTGAAAACCTCCACGAGTCCAAGACCTCAAGCAGCACCTTTTCATAGGCTTCCTTGCTATTTCCCTGAGTAGAACGTGATGGGTCTATTTCTTGCAAGTCTGTTTAGTTCTATAGAGGACGAGAGAAGCACACTTCAGACTACCCGGAGTTTCCCTAAACCCTAAACCCCATGGGTTCAAGCCTCTACATTACCTGATCATGAAAATGACCATGCACTCCGGGAGTTTCTACACACGAGAGCAGCTTCTGAAACCCTCAGGGTTTAGGGTTTAGGGCTTCCGCTCTTTTTCGGGCTTCTGAACCCTCCATCACAGCATTCCGCCACTCCGCAGGATGTTGTTGCTTTGGACCGCCTTACATATGCTGCCCTCAACCCTACACCATAAAGCCTTAGCCTGTACGGTGGAGCACCTGCCCTCCTTTTGGGGTTTAGGGTTTAGGGTTTAGGGAAACACTGCATCGATAGCCTGATAGCGCCTGGCACGTGCAGGCAGAGCAACTGGTGGATACCACAACAGCTCCAAAGAAGGCCCTTGGGGCAAGTTGTATTTTTGGCCAGGGTTAGGGGTTTAGCTCACCCCGGGGCTCCAAGTCACTGCTTCAAAGATTTTCATACTACACCCAAGTGTTACACCCAATGTGTGATAGTAGGGCACGTTGTGGTCTCCAAATATCAGACCTGTTCGGGCCCTACTCCCGGAAACTGGGTACATAGATAATACCTACATAGGGCCTCAAAGTCTACGAATATTCCTTACAGTCTATAAAGAAGACTTACATTGGGCCCCAAAGTGTATGACTATTATGCACGTTCCATAAATAAAACCTACATTGGGCCCAAGAGTCTATAAATGCGACCTACATTCTATGAAGACACGTACAGCGGGTCCCGAAGTCTAGAATTGTTGCCCAAGTTGGCTAATTGGAGCATTTTTACTGTCCTGAATAGGAAGCAGCGTGCCGTAACAGTGTTGTAGAAAAAGTGCGTCCATTACAGCTACCATTTTCGAATACCGTTTCTAGGGGTTTGCGATTCCACTGCCCACCCTCCACTTCATCCCGGAAACTTGTGGTATGGGCGGGGCTTGCAAGCATGATGCACGGCTGATTTGTCTAATTTCGATCAGTGCTTTAGGTTTGAGAGTTTTGGCGTGTCGGGCTTTGAGCGTTTCAGATTGAGCTTGTTGAAGTTGATTTGGGGGTCATATACTAACCCAAAACCTGTATGAGATATTATTACCCTAAACCCAAGTACCTAACTAATTGGGTACTTGGACCCTCTGGGTAAGCTTGAAACCAGGTCCCCACTTTGGTGTGTCTCTTCACAAGTGGACAGGCTCCCTGAAGAATGAAGAGAACTTGACTTGTGCGGGGTGGGGGCGAAGATAGCTTCTTCCCCCGCAACCCCAGTTACCTGCAGCTTAGTGGCTGCGACCCCCTCATTCCCAGAACGTCCAAGTATCCAATAACTAGGTACTTGGGCTTCGGGCAATGTATTTGCAGTACAGGTTTTGGGCAAGTAAATGGTTATTACGTACTTGGACCCTCAAGTATAAGTAGCTATAACCTCCTGAACTGTGGGTAAATGGCGCTGGGGGTCAACCGTGTACAAGTGACAGGGATTGTCAGGGCACACTCATGTGCCCTGAAGGCTTATGAACGAGCCACTCCATGGAACTAAGGGTGTCCACTTGAGGCCCAAAACCTTCGAACGAAACTCGCAAACTAGGCCATCTTCGGAAAACACTATAGATAAAAAAAACGGTCTCTCAGACCCCTCGAGAATGCGCTTTAAATAACCAAAGATAACCAAAGGGTCAACACACGTATCGCTATTCTTCCCCTAAGGGTCCAAGTACCTAATAATACCAAAACCCCAAGTACCCCATTATTGGATACATGGACCCTTAGGGTTCAGTGGCCAGGCTGCGAAGAAGCCAACCTCGGATGCGGCAAATGGCCAGGCTCCGCTGCCTTTCAGAGCCTACCTGGACCCTCCAATGTAATATAGCCCAAACTCCTTACGTAAAGGGGGGGTTGTATAGAGGAGTATTATAGGGGTTATGAAGGTGGATACTAGAAGTTTAGACTATAGCTCAAACGTAGTTCCTTCTCGGCTTTCGTATGGTATTTTGGTTTGTGTCATTACTAGGGCGCCATAGAGGGTACTACGCTGGAGGATCTCGGTACCTTTCAGATGTTATTCGATCCAATAGCTTACACACTCCCCATACATCCCGATATGAACAAAGTTGTCCTTCCTTAATTAGCTAGATAGTCTATGGCTTTGGCCCCTGAGGTAGTTATATGGGAACCCTTTGGGCCTCCAGTATATGCCATGAACCTACATGGGGCTTAGAGCTCAGGATTCGTTTGCGCGTTCGGACCTAGCTGCTAGCTCCGGGGCCCAGCGCTCGTCGTGTGAGGGGTTGCTAGGGATCTAGGGCTGGGGCTTTCGCCAAGTAGTTGACGGCTGATGTACAACATTCCCACAAACTTGTGCTGAAAGTCAAGCAAGGCAAGGGCGCTAAGCTCTTAGTGAGAGGCCTACACACTGACCGTTGCTATGGTCGTAGGATCCTTGTAGAGTCATGATACAGGGCACCTCAAACCGGCCTAAAACACACACAGTGGGCGCCAGAATCTTGGAGCATGCACCTGCCAGGCACCTTGCAGGTGGATGTGAGACTTCTCAGATGTTCCGCTTTTGGTTGGCTGAAAGTTTGGATTTCAAATTGGAAGCTGGGAACTTTGCGACGATTCAACTTGGAACATGCAGTGGTATATACCCGCGAAGAGTGCCTGTGAATCGCGTAAAGTTGATGAGCTTGAAGTTCGAACTTGAACTTACAGCCCTATAGTGTCAAAACGGTAGAAATTCAAGAATTCTGCTGCAACGAGATTGAAAGCTTGCAGCATGAAGCCTCATTCAGAGGGAGGGGGTAGGGAGAGAGTAAGCAGGGAGGCAAAGAGGGAGGGGCAACGAGAAAGGGAGGCAGTTCAAACCTGCAAAACGTAAGGCTTGAAACCTTCGAGTGGAAGGGGCATGGCTGAATGCTCTGGACACACGAACAGGAATATGGTTTGGCTGAGTCACATGGTTGCTCTAAGACAAAAGAAGAAAATTTGAAAATACAGTCTTCATGCTTTCTAACATCAACCCCTGGTTCTGGGATGTGCTGATATGATCCTGACCAAACATTGGCAGCGAAGAAGAACAGAAGCTGCAAGTGAGCTACATGATGATGAGGAGGAGGAAAAGGAACACGGCCCATGTTCGGCTGTTGGAAAACTTCCGTTTTGCATGGCACATTGGCAAATTTTCTTAAAATCTGCGCTTCGGCAGCAGAACCTGCTTGGGCCAGCGTGGGTGATTATGATGCTTGTGGGACAATCGTTGAAATATCGGTTCTGTTCATGATGCATGCGCACGAAACCACAGTTTCGTGCAAATGTTTGCTAACTGCTGTGGACAAATATTACTTTTGAGAACACGCAGTCTGCAGTTTCCAGTTTTCCTTGTTTTTCCTACTACTCCTACGACGACTACTACTCCGACTTATAGGACGACGACGACTACTACTACGATTACTACTGCACTACTAAGGAAGACTGGCTTTGGACTAACTTGAGCCTGTACTTCTGGGCGATCATGATTCGCAGTTAGGCTGATCGCTTAGGGTACGTTGCTTTTCCTTTTTCCTGGCAAGCATCCAGGATGCTTGGGCCGTTTGGAGTTGCTTATATTTGTAGCCTCTGTATTTCTATTAAGCTTGGAGAAATCCGGGCGGTCGTACAGCTAGAGCAAATTGATTCTGAAGGGTTGGGAAAGGCTGGCTTTCGAGGCTTCCATAGGTCTCTGGGCCTTTCATACAGGTAGAACAAATGCCCTTGTGGGAGGCTTGTGTAGGTCTGTGAACCCTTTACGTAGGTAGAACAAATTCGTTTTTTTGGTTTTTGCAGGTATGTGGTATAAACTCCTTTTGAAGGGATTTTGAAGGGTTGGACAGCTTTACGACTCTTCATATAGGTGGAACAATTCTTTTTGAGGGGTTTTGAAAGGTCGGAGAGCTCTACGACCCTACATATAGGTGGAACAGGTTGGAAAGCTCCACGACCCGTCATACAGGTGGAACAAACTTTTTTGAGGGGCTTCGAAGAGTTGGAAAGCTCCAAACTTCTTTTGAGGGGTTTTGAAGGGTTGGAGAGTTGGAACAAACTCCTTCTGAGGGGGTTTTGAAGGGTTGGAGATCTCTACGACCCTTCATATAAGTGGAACATTTTTTTTTGATTGTTTTTTTTGGAAGATGGTGGAAGGGGAGACCTTCTAATGTTAGTGTTTTTTAGATCTCTACAGAAATTCCTAAGTGTCTAGGCCGGAAGCCCTGACAGGAACCCAAGAAGAAACCGCAACGAGTCGTGACTTTGCAAAAATCGCCGGGGACTCAGGGAAGTGCTCCGGAGTTTGAACATTTCCCCAAGAGAACATGTAACCCTAAGCGGAAACTGCCGACAAGAGAGAAGAGCTTTGCGAAGTGGCGACCACGTCGCAGGAGTTCTTCGACACAGAGACACTCAGCATCAAGCAAGTGTACGAGATTGTTGTCAGGTACTGCCCGCAAGCAGTGTATCACGTTCAAGAGTACTGCAAGGAGTCTTGGGAGGTTGCCCTTTGGAGCCGCATGCGAAAGGAGCTTAGTGACCGCGCGGTTCCATGTTACTTTGGTGTAGGGTAGAGGTCCCTGGTCTTGTTTCTTTGGGTTCAGAGTTGTGGGGCTTTCTGCGGCAATTTGTTTTGTTACGGCCTCGTGTTCAGACAAAAGCAGGGTGTGCAGTTGGAAGGGCAATACTTGTAAATCGCCGTTGGGGGTTATCCCAGCTCGAGTTCATGTGTGCAATGCAAAGGTCGTTTCCTTGTTGGCTCCAATTTAGCCCTGACTGTCAGACAAATGCAGTTAGCTGCATGTAGCTGACACGTTATCGATTTGCTCTGGAGTGAGACGGATACCTGGCCAAACTACAATGACCTCGCCTGACCTTACTTTAACTGGCGGCTTATAGAACATAGCTTCAAGATGACATTGTTTCAGGATTTTACCTTGCAATCAGTCCACCAGTAGTACAGCATTCTACAAACAGGTGCAGTTCGAAGTAGTACCTCTATACTGATATCGCGTAGTCTAGGCATCATACACTTCAAAACCCCATGCTTGTTTCACATCGTGCTCAAATAGGATTATTTAATAATCCCTTCCCCTCATTCCTACCCTGACCCCCGTCCCAAAGCCTGATAGGGTGTAGGGGTCTAACGACCCAGTGATAATCTTCACTTGTATGCATGTCATATGATAACTGGCCCCAAGCTCTTTTTCAATTGCAAGAATTTACAGCCCCCACATACGTGGCCTGGTCTGCCCACCAGAGAGCCCATAGACAGTACTCGTAGCCATCCCCTTTTCATCTTGGCTGCCACGTGACTCTCCCTTATCCCTGAGGCTCCAAGTTCCCGATCGGCGAATGCTTGTGATTTCAGGAATACACATTGTAGTACAAGGTTGGGGGAAAGCCAAAACCCTAGACCTTCAACCCTATACCCGCTCATTGTGATACAAACTTGGGAATTTTTTATCACCAGGGGGCTCCTTGGCCTTTAGAATTAGTTTCTTTTCGGCTAAGCCCTGAACAGCTAAACCCCTTGAAGTTGTAAAAGGGACGCTTAAGAATATGTGTGCATATATACCCTGATGACCATAAACTCCAGACTCTCAAAACCCTATTCCCTGAAGCTCTAACCCTAAAAACTAACCGCACAACTAAAATGCTTAAGACTCTAAAGCCTAAAACTCTAAAACCGAAACCCCAAGCCCCAAAACCCTAAACCCCAAACCCTAGACCTGAAACCCCTAAACCCTAAATCTGTGAACCTAAGGCCAGCCAAGGTGGGGCGCTGAGAACATAGGATCTCAGTGCTCGCGGCCGCACGACTTTGCCTAGACCTTAAGATCTAAGGGTTTAGGGATTTAGGGTTTTAGGGTTGAGGGTCTAGGGTTTCAGGGATTTAGGGTTGTTTCAGGGTGTTAGGGATTTGAGGTATTAGGGTTTAGGGCTTTGGGCCATGGGGTTGTAGGGTTTAGGCTTTTAGGGTATAAGCTTGTGTTCTAGGGACCTTAGATCCCTCATTAAAAAGTACATGGAGGATCTAGGTGTGTATGTCCAAATACCTCACAGTGACTACCTAAACTCCAAAAGTATGTAAAATGATAGCTCTAAAGAAATAATCACAGCCACGCATGTCATTATTTTACATACTTTTGGGGTCCGGGTAGTACTATTCCTAGCTGATTCAGCATATGGTGCCCACTTTGCCTCAGGGCAGGGGCGGTGTTTGCAGGTCTTGCGGCAGGAGTGGTGGTTCACTATATTATAGTACATTATAGTATAGTATTAGAGTATATATAGCAGTACATTATAGTATTATGTTATATATTGCGCTGGCATTCTTAGGGGCTTCTTGCAGTTAAAGCGGAATTTGCTTGCATGGACAGCTTCCGATTTTGAACGTGGTGTGGCACGTTTTCCGGGGATCAGTGGATGATCCCCGCTTCCAGCAACTCCGCCGTCGGTATTCAGCGTTCTACACTTCAATTCCTGTGTCTTATACGGTAAACATCCCTGCGGATGTACGCTTGGATGCTGGGACAAGATGTGAAATAGTTTCTAAATAGGGGAACTCCAATATGGACCCCCCCATATACTGTAATTAATGCACATTTTTGGACCCCTAAAAGATACCCTTATTTTTTGGGAAATCCCCGTGTTGACTTGTCAGCGTCTACTTGGTAGCAGCTGCTAGCAAGCTGGAGCTACAACGCAACATCCTAAGCCAAAATCTCCTTCCACGTAAATGCTGCGCTCTGTTTCCAAATCCCTGATAGACCTGCTGGTTGTATGTTGGGGCTTAAAGTCTAGGGTGCAGGGTTTAGGGCAACTAGGGGATGATTATGGAGATCGATCTCCCAACTAGCCCTTGTATGATCCCTCGTGACAAAGTAGTCCCCGTTTTCGTTGGAAATCAATCATTCCCTTCTAACAACCAGTACGTACAGAGCCGTACACCCGACGTACTGCAGGCAAGCGATGGCAAGAAGTGGCACGCCGATGTGGCTGAGTGGGATCAGTCCGACTGAATGATCTTGCGAAACTGTCTTCTCCAGAGGGTGCAAGTACCCAACAATGAATTAGATAATTGGGTTTTGGGAAATAGTAACTAAAGTACAGGTTTTGAGGAAATATGTGATTTTCATTTACTTGGACCCTTAGGCTTCTGCTTTGGCTAAAGCTTTCAGAGGGTGTTTTTGCGGGTTTTTAAACGGGAACTTTGTTCTTTGCATCCCTAAACCCTAAACCTCCATAGTTTAGGGTGAACCCATCAAGGATCGCTTGATTTGGTAAGTTCCCGGCCTACCTTGGGGATAACATGAGGGTTCAGGGTTGCTAGTTGTGAGTAGGATGAAGGCATTAAGAAAGCCAAGGAAGCTATACTGTGCTATTTTGTTCTTGATTTTGGGGCTAATTTCAGGATCCTTCCTAGACTCCCTGCTAACAATATAAGTAGTTAGAGGGTTGTTGGGCTTGGGAACCCACAAAAACTGATTGGAGTTGTTTGATGAATGAGTCCTCATTGCCAAGCCTAGGTGGCTTATGACTCAGGGTAATTGTTTGGGGGGGTTCAGCTAGCGTTCAGGGTTTAGGGCTTCGGATTTAGGAGTTTTGCCCTTGAATCTAGGGTCAAAACCCCGGTTTAGGGTTTAGGGTCCCTAAACCCTAAACCCTAAAGGTCAAAACCCTACTCTTGGTATAGGCTTCAACCTCCCTTCTGCCGCCATTCTTGGAAATTATCATCCCAGGGTTCTGCACCCGAAGGCGCTGTGAGTGGTTAAGGTCAGGGGCCTCCCAGGTTCGGGTTTAGGATCTACACCCTAAACTTTAAAGTTTAGGGTTTAGGGTGTAGGGCTTCAAAACCCTAAACCTTAAACCGCTAAACCCTAAACCCTATACCGGTCTATAGGGTTCAGGGTTTGGAGCCCGGCTGGTGCTGATCAGTTAGGAAAGAGCTAGGTTAATAACCCCTTAAGCCATATTATAACTCAATTATCCCCGGTATTAACCTACTTACTAAGTCCCCATGACCCTCCAGGTAGGACCTCTCCGTCGTCTTCTCTGGCCCAAAAGCTTTAACATGAGACAGTGCGTCAGAGTAACAGGGTTTCTGCACACCATGCTACAAAAAACTGGGAAGGCTCCAGAATATTACCTTGACGACAACTAATGAGAGTAACTTGTACACCTAATGTAATGGGTTGTGTGCCTAGGATTTGGGTATCATTACCTTTTTATGAAGGATTTAGCCCTACACCCTGAACCCCAAACCCTGAACCCCAAACCCCTAAACCCCAAACCTTAAGCGCTCAACCCTAGGTAGTCTCAAACAAGAAAACCTTTTTGCAAATCGACCTGAAGCCTAAACCCTTGCACCCTTAAAGGTTTAGGATTTAGCCCACGTTGCTGTGATTGCATGGCCCCCTAGCCCAGGGCCTTTACAGTCCAAACCCCACAAGCTAAGCCTCCAGGATCCCCTTTTAAAAGCCTGAAGCGCGCCATGGTGGACATCATTGGATGGGCCGAGGCGCATGCGTAGGTAGCCTGTAGCTGATCCCTTCCCCTTGATAATCAAGCCGCCACCTCGTAGCTTTTAGGGATTAGGCTTTAGGGTTTGCTTCAGGATGCCACTACATTTCAAGGGGGGCGGGAGGAAATAAGCTGTGGAATGAGATATTTATCCAGGTCGACGGCATAAGCTCCCACAATTTGGCTATGTGCCAGAAGCAGGACCCTCTTGCTTCATGTAATTCATGCGCATGGAAAAACCATCAGCTGACGGCATAATGTACTTTGAACCTGCTTGAGAAGCCGGGGCAATGCAACAAAACAAAGTGTAACATGACCCTAAACTCTAAACCCCAAGCCCTAAAGCCTCTGATCTCAATGTAATTTCTAAGTTCCCGAAATGGACATGTTTTCTCTCAAGCCTCCTTTTTGAGCTTGACTTGGTGTTCCTAGGGCTTCCAGTTACCTAAATAGTAGGATACGGGGCTATGTAACTATAGGGTATATAACCCTAAACCCTAGAACGCAGTTCCCGTTATTTAGGTCACTGGGAGCCCTAGGGGTTATTGATGGTAGAACAGATATCTTGTGGTGCACCCCTAGAGGTGTAGGGTTTAGGGTATGTGTTCAGGCTTTGGAGTAGAATCAACATGTCATGTGGGGTCGCGGTTGTCCAGATTGTGTGGTTTGAGGGGGGTGGGATCCGCATGCTCTATCGGCCTGATAGACACAGACTCTGTATACGCCTGCAGGAAATTGATCCTTTCATCTGCAATGTGGTAATTTCTCAAAATAAGGGGAGCTCCAATATGGACCTCGAAACACAATTAACCTTATGAAAGGATCCCGAAAAAGTAACCCTAGTGTGGGGAAACCTCCATGTGTAGGTTTTGGATACGGAGTGTACTTTCTCCCCAAGCCAAGAATCCCATTGAGCCCCTCTTCTTGGGGACAGGAGTTGGTTCAGGTTTTCGGGTTCAGGGCTTCGGGTTTATAGTGAAAGCAACGCCCAGGAGAATGGAAAGTCTTTAAAAGCCGGAGAACAATGCGTCGTCATCAAGGCTGGCAAGACGTGGCAGCATTTGGGTGGTTGTCAAAATTATGGTCGATTTTGTGGGTACCCTAAATGTTAAGTGCCGTATTATAATAGGATCCCAAAAAGGGACCATCATTTTGACAATCACCCATTTCTTGACAGGGACACTGCACATTGACTTCCACAGGGCCCAAAAGCTGCTCTGAGGACACAGGAGCGTTTCAACATGGATCCGCAAGAACCTTGGTACCTCCTACTTGAAGGTCCACAGGTACTTTGAACCCACATACAAGTATGGGTGGTTGTCAAAATAATGGTCCCCTGTTGGCTACCCTATATATTAGGTGCCGTATTATAATAGGGATCCAAAAAGGGACCATAATTTTGACAACCACCCATATGGTGTATGTACTCACCAACGAGTTATAGGCCACCTAAATCTCCTAATGTGGCTACATTTGGTTTGCGACACCAACTCTTAGAGGGTTACAAGCACCCATGCATCTCTAAGTACTTCGCGAGACCAAAGCATGGGTTAAACCAGCATTAAGAAGGACGAGCATAGAGCCTGCATGGAGAGAGTTTTTTTTTGGTGGGGCCTCTTGAAACGAATGGCCTTGGCCTATGGAGCCGCATATGATCTAAACTAGCCCTAAGGGTCTAAATACCGAATACTCATATACATGCTCAAAACTTGTACTATAATCGGTATTACCCAAAGTCCAAGTACCTGGTTATTGGGTACTTGGACCCTTTGAGTAAGTCAGCAGAGACACTTGGTACGAGTCCCACGCACTGTGCCTCGAGAGCTGTTAAAGCAGCTCTTTTGGGGTTTAGGGTTTAGGTCTGTTGCTTTTAGACCCTAAGCCCTAAACCCTAAAGGAGTATTACATTAGAAAGGCTAGACCAGCATAGATTCGCTGGGGTGTCTTGCAGATGGTCAGGTCCAAAGTCCGCATGGGGTTTGGGTTAGGGAACTTACACGGCATGTGGGCTTGGGGTTTTAGGGGAGTAGTATAGGGGCTATAAAGGGGGAAACTAGGAGTTTAGACTATTACTCATGTAGCAATGTAAACTGAACAGATGCCAGGGATTATTCATCTGCTCCTCGGCGCGTTGATCGCCGGCTTGTTTGTGGATTTCTGGCTCTTCGGTTTTTGTTGCAGATTAATGACCCTGTGCAGAACACAGCGCGAACATCATGTGGCCCAGCTCTTCTGATACACGTAGGACTGGTTCACCCGAACCCTAAACCCTAAACCCCTGAACCCTAAACCCATCCTCCAAGCACGCACCTGGCCAAGATGCTTGAATGAATGCCATGCAGGAAGCCCTTTGATCCCTTTCTCCACGAACATTAGATATCATGCCCTACCACTGTTCCCCAATGCCACTGTCTAAACCTTGGATCTTAATCTTGTGGTTGATGATTGCGAGTGATTATCACTCGGGTTCTTACCAGTCAGTGTAGACATGTGACATATTTCTTTCCACAAATATTGTGAATACTAGGCTTTAAGCACAGCCTATCTTTGGAATGCAACTGGCATAGCTAGACTATACCCAAACAGTCTGTTTTCTTGGTATTCCTGCGTAGGATTGTAGACCGTATACATCATCAAAGCCCCAACAACCCCCAGGCCCTAAATCCCAACTTGTAACCCCAACCCCGCCTAAACCTAAGCCCCAAATTGCAAGCCCAAACAATATACACCCTATTTTCACACACTTCAAGCCCTCAGCCCAAAACTTAGAGTGCAAGTGCATGGCTGCCGGAGCTCCTCTTTTCAGTAGCGTGTCAACCCTGGCAGCAGTGGCCTTAGCTCGGAAGCGTTGAAGGGTTTGGGGTTTTAAGTTTTGGGCTGAGGACTTTGGGGAGAAAATGATTTCGGCTTGGGATTCAGGGGTTCAAGTCTGGTTTTGCGCATAGGGTATGAGTTAAGGAGATTCAGGTGTTGAGTTCCGAGTTTAGGTTCGCGACCAAATCATCGCTGGGGTGCTGTATATGGATGCCATCTTGAGTTTGGGGATCATGTCAGGACACCTCAAGGGGGGCAAAAAAAGCTAAATCCTAAACCCTAAATGTTTGTTTGAGGAATTGTTCAAGGACATGCTCCTGGTGGTATATGAAGCTCATACACGTGGGCCGGCATATGGCTATGGGGGCTATAGGAGGTCTATGTAGGCCTCTTTAAGGATGCCCACCCTATTTACAATAAACCCACCTGAAACTGCCCACCTGGAACTTTGCTTGAAGTATTCTTTGTTGGAGACTTGATCTTGTATTGGAATGGCGGATCTTTCTGTAGTCTCCTTAAGGCCTTGAGGAGTTATTTTTCGTTTTTTAATTGCCTAGACCCTACTACCCTCTATTTGGGCCTAAGTACCTACTATTAGGGACCGTCTATCCCCAATTAATGGTACAAGGAGGGTCCTGGTGTATAACCCCAGGAAGTATCCAACATACCATTCTATTCTAGGTCTAAGCGGACTACAGCTTTGTGGGGTCACCTGAGCTAATGCACAGGACTGCACGGCTCGGCTATCAACATCAGGTTTTTTCTAGGCAAGTGCCAACGATGTCATGGGACAGGTTTTCTTCGGAGATCGCACAAGGCCTACGCTAAACCCTAAACCCAAACCCTGAACTCTCAAATTCTGGATGTTCTGCGGTATGTCAACTCGCAAGAGCCGGATCCCCCTGCTTGAAACCATAAGGGCCCCGGTACGTAATACTTGGAGGCCCATGGGACTTAGTAATTACGTACAAGTGGGATTATAACCCTACATATAATTGGGTTAACCACTATAAGCCCATTTAGGGAGGTTATAAGAAGGGTTAGGCAGGTTATAAGTAAGGTTAGAAGTCCAGTTATAAGTAGTTACTAAGTCCCATGGGCCTCCAGGTAGTCCTATACTTACCCAGAACCTGTACTAAATTGAGCATACTAAAAGTCTGAGTACCTAATTATCGGGTACCTGGCCCCTTAAACCCTGTGTAGCCCTATATACTTCTATATACCACCCATGAACCTCGGCCCCTTAAACCCTAAACCATGTGTAGCCCTATGTAGATATATATATATATACCACCCCTGAACCTCGGCCCCTTAAACCCTAAGGCCTATATACTTCAATATACATAAACCCTAAACCCTAAATCCTAAACCCTACATCCTGAACCCTAAGCCCGAAACCCTAAATCCTAGACCCTAAACCCTGAACCAACTGAGGTTGGTTTGGTGGCAACCTCCATTCCAGCTGGGCTCGCGCTCATTGGTGGATTTCTGGGGACGTCTCGCGTGGAGTGGGCCTGGAGCCTGGTCGGGTTCTTGAAAGCGGGGCCCCTTATAAAAAAAAGATTAGGGAGTTTAGGGTTTAGGATTTAGGGTGTAGGATTTGGGGTTTAGGATTTAGGGTTTAGGATAAAGTTTAGGATTTGGGGTTTAGGGCTTAGGGATCCAAAGCGGGAACTTGCATGAGACCTCTCAGTTGGGTGAGTGTGATAAGTACTTGGGGATTATGATTATGACAGGGTTACAGCCGTCTCCAGGATGTACATGAGTCAGCTCTTTTCTTACTGATGCTGATACGGATTAGGGTTTAGGAGTTTAGGGTTGAACTAGGGGGCCATGCGTTACAAGAAGTAGTATGCATGGGGGCTATACGTGGACCACCGCAATTAACGATCCCTTCCCGCTGTCTTCAACCAAATAAAATTGATTTTGCTAACGCGCGCCCTGGCCCGAAAGGTCCTAAGGCACTTCTCGCATGCCGCATCTAAAAGGACGTGGTTTGTTGACATTCCGGCGCTCATGTTCTTGCCGCGCCAATCAAAGCCCCAGACCGCAATGTAGCCACACGAAACCTGCTTGAGTAGGCGAGTTTCTTGTAGCACGCTCAGATGGTCCAAGTACCCGATAATCAGGTACTTCGTGTGTTGGGTAACAGTAATTGCAGTACAGGTTTTGGGTAAGCACAACTATAAGGTATCTGGGCCCTCATCAGACTAGTTTTCGTCCAACCTCTGTGGAAGAGGCAAAGCATACACTAAATTGCTCTTTCAACATATTGGGGGAAGTCCCTACCTTCACCCGAAACCCTAGAACCCTAAATGTCACAGGTTAACAAACACATTGCCAAAAACAAAAAGCGACATGGTCGTGCACATGTTCTTTTTGTATTCCTTTACTCGCTACCCCTAAACCCTAATTACCTACAGCTTAGTAGTGATTAGTTATCCTTTGATTAATTGGTATAGCCCATAAAGCCGCAGGTAACCCTAAGGGTCACAGTGCGCAATAGTCATATACTTGCCCAAAAACCTGTGCCCCAATGATTATTACCCAAAACCCAAGTGCCAAATTATTGGGTACTTGGACCCTCTGGATAAGGATAACTAATTTACAGATAAACCCTAAGCCCCTAAACCCTAAACCCCTAAACCTTAAACTCCCAAACCTCTATACCTTAAACCCCTTACCCCCAACCCCCCTCCCCCCCAACCTCAGGCCTGGACCGTCATTGGCGCATTGCTTTTGGACGCCTGCGTTCTGCAGATAAAGGCCGGGTGAGTTAACCCTAAGGCTCCAAGGATCCAAATCATAGGGTTTTAGCAGCCCCCAAAACCTGAAAGATAGCCGCAAAGGCCATGATTCTACATACTTTGGGGGGTTCAGGTATGCATTACCCACACTTAGCTATTTCGAGTCTCCGGGAAAGGAAATTTGGGGTATTCTTGTATGGAGGAATACGAATGCACACTGATTATTGGGATTTCTATGAGGGTTTGGACTTTGGGAACCCCAGCTCTCAAGTACTTGGATGGTCACGGGCGACTTGGCAAGCGGGTTAAGAATGGGGATGACAGTGCATATTCGATGGCTTACAGGGGCTAGAAGTATTCTTACGAAGACCCCCTGACCCTCCAAGTATGGGACCATAAAACCATCACAGCATTATTTCAGGTGTTCATGCTGGTGTTACAGTTGGGGTGTTGCATCGAAGGGGTTTTGGTGTGGGAAGGTTTTCCACCAGGAGTCGAGCGTCCAGCTAAAAATCATGCGGGAAATATTTTGAGAAACCTGTTTCGGAGGTCTGCCATTCTTCATCTGTTTTGGTTAAGTGAGGGGTCTCCCTTCCTGTGTTCTGCGCAGTAGCTGGGGCGTTTTGGTTTGGGCGTGAGACTTCGGTTCAGAATTCAGGTACCTGCAAGTACATACTTGGGCCCTTAAAGTACCTGCACAGGCACCCTTGTCAGTAGTTACAATATAGCCTAAACCCTATACCCTGTGCCCTAAACCCTGCACCTTGCACCTCGAAACCTGCAGCCTGTACCCTAGAACCTAAACGCTTCATAGGACCCTTTAGGTAGGTTTCAAGTTCGAAGCGCAGCGGTAAAGTAGGTCTGGCAGCTGCAGTCTCTCCCTGCCTCTGGCTAAGGAATATGCATGGGCCTAAATATTTGCTAAGAATATGGGATTGATGGTTTATACAGTTTGGTGATATTACGGTTGATGGAGGAAATCTTGCACCACTTGAAACTCCTGAAATTATTGTACCTCCGCTAAACCCTAAACGAGGACTCTAGGGACTGAAGGAGGTTCCTCCATCAACAGTATCCCCAAAAGTGGAGACTTAAATGGCAAGAACATGGAAAAGACAACGGGAAGTGGTGAGTTGTAGGGATATGTGGGCTTTAGGATTTACCTTGTTAGCAGGGATTGGATTGAAGGCATGAAAGAGAGATAATAGTAATTACTACCCACGGTTTCGGGCTTAGGAAATGGAAAAGAAAATGCAAAATCCTATCTTGGGATTATTTAGGGAAGGGGCGAATATCGATTGCCCTCATGAAGAAGATGCTCCCAACTGTTCGCAACAGACCTGCCTATCTCCGAAGAGGCTCTGATTCAGCATCCGCGGCCGGCGGCTCAGCCGTCGCCTTCGGGAGTTTATACATACCCTGAGCCCGCAATCCTGCTGGACCTTAACCGTCCAAGGACATACGAAGTTGAATGAGGACTCGGCTGTCTGAGGTCTAGGACCTATAAGGTGTAGAGTTGGCTCAGGGTGTTAAGGGGTTGAGACTTGCAGGTCAATGGTTGAAGGTTGAAACTTTGTAGTTGCCGCGTTTGAGGTTTAGGCTTTGGGCATTTTAGGATTGACGTTCCATGTTCACATGTGAGCCTAGTCTAAGCCCAAACTTTCATTAGGGTTTATTTAGGTTTAAGGTTTAGGGTTCAGGCCGGTTCAGGGTTTAGGGTTTAGGGTTTAAGGTTTAGGGTTCAGGGTTCATGCTTTGGGTCTGCACTTGCTGGTCCTTCTGGATTCTGCACCTGAATCTCGCAAGAAGAAACGCCCCTTCCCACCCAATGTTTTGCGGTTTTGGACTACAGAGGGCGGGAGGTCGCAATAATGAACTAGGGGTAGGAGTAGCTTGTACTTGTCTATCGGCCTTCGGACTCTGAACTTGTTAGCCCGAGTCTTCTGGTTGGTTTTGGGGGCCGGCAGGAATGTTGTATTGTCACCCCGGGTTAATAATGGTAGGTTAACATTGAGAAGGCTTTATGCACCCCCCCCCCCCCATATGGGCATCTCAAACCTGACCAGTAGTCTTGTGGACAAGCCTACTACACGCTCAGGATCGAACCCCAGAGAAACAAGGCTGAAATTCCCAACAGTCGGTTTTTAAAGAAAACCCGGGAAACAAAGTGCTGAACGTCGAACCTAAATTGTACACCCTAGAGCTTCTACCTATTAAGCCCCAGTTCAACGTCAATTCCGAAGCCAGCAAGACCTTGAGTCCTCAATTCCGCAGCAAGGCCTATTGCACATGCCGCCTATGTGCTGCCCTCTGAGGGCCCCTTTGGCATGTGGGGCCCTTGACCATGTTTGGGCTTCAGTTCTGTGGTTCAGTAGCCTTTATGGTGCCTTGGGGTTCAGGACCCTAAATCCTATATCACCCCATCATAGTAGTTCCCATTTTCTTTTCCTTTTTTCCAATAATACCCCAATAAAAGTTGCATGGGATCCTCACAGAGTGCTGTTTTCTGGTGCTTTGGGGCTCTAGGGACGGTTTGCTATCATCCCAGGTTCTCTGGGGAGTCTGGTCTACCTAAACCCCAAGAGTATGTAAACAAATACCTCGAAACCCATCATACCAGCCAAAAAGGCAATTTGTTTTTATACTTTTGGGGTCCAGGTACCAGCTTTTTGTTTATGCGTTACATGCCGAAAGGCTCCACTGCGGTTAATGATGCGCTTGATGACTCAAGTTCCGCTTCTTAGTTCCAACGGTTCCGCTCCGCGTGTACTTCCAGTAGAACGGATCATTGCACTCCCTGTCGGAGGCCTATGCGCGCATAGTTAGTGAAAGCTTTTAGAAAAAGGTCTCCTGGAACCACAAACGGTCTTTCTTGACAGTACGGCATTCTGTCCCCTTGATGAGCTTTACCTGGACCCCAAGAGTAGGAAACATGACAACCCAAAGCCCCCCAAACATACAGCCAAAAAGAGCATGTTACTAGAACCCTAAAACCTAAACTCAACTACGTGCTTGTGGCGTTCAGTAGCTCTCACTTTTAAGGTCCAGCTCGAAGCATTCAGCACACACCGTAGAACCTGCCCTGGGCATTAGAGCTGCACAGATCATACCTGTAACCCTGACGATTGCCTCCATGAGTAGGTATAACCCCTAAAGCTGTAGGTCATCGGGGTTGCAGATCATCTTAAAGGTCCCTGCACGCAATATTGCGATTGCATGTTGGTATCTGGATCTTTGGCACAGATGCAGGGAAGTATAAGATGATTAGGTATTTGGATCCTTAGGTTAAACAAGGTCCTTCTAGGCTCTCATATCGTAAACAACCCATGCTTTCGCTTACGTTTTCACACTACTGCCCAATGCGAACTCTAAAGTCTAATCTTTGAACCCCATAATCCTGAAATCCTACTTCCTGAAGCCCCAAAGTCTGTAAACCTGGAATGGGAGTGTAGCAACCAGATCCCAATCAACCCTGGACCACTCTCCAGGACATCCCTGCCGTGCATACTAAAAATCCTGCATGACCCTAAGTACCATATACCTTGGGAAGAATGGTACTATAGTAGAATGAGGTCATGCAGGATTTTTAGTATCAACAGTAGTACTTTGAGGGTCAGGGGGATATAAGAAGTATGTTCAAAAGGGGGATGACAGGGATACTTTATGAGTTACAGGGTTATGAACCTACTTATACTCAGTCCCCCTGAACCCTTCCAAGTACTGTATCAGACCTTAGCGTTTAGGGATTGGGTACTTGGGTTTAGGGTTGAGGGTGTTAGGGATTGGGGTTTAGAGTTTAGGGTTTGTATGGGCCTTAGTATTAGGACCGGTATTATAAGAGGCATTATAGTCCCTATTAAGGGGGGTGGTGCAGGAAATCAAAGGTCTACATTAGTCATTAGTCTACTCCATCTAGCAATAACAGCCCCCACTCCCCTAAAATGCCCATCATAGAACGGCAGCATATGGCAAATATCTTCAGTATAAGCACTTTGATTCTGCCATTCGTATTGCTACCATGGTTAGTATGGCTTGAGGTTTATCATTGGGGAGCGGATTACATCAAACATCACGGGCCGGCCTGTTCTGTCGATACCCATCGCGCGGAATGCCGCATGTTGCTGCTGCTGAAATTCTTGAGAGTTATTTGGAAGCACCCTTAATAGGCAAGCCAATAGTTCCATTCCCGAGACAGCCTCATGTGCAATCCCATTTCCCTAATCCCATATTACCCCACATGATATAGGTCTAAATGTTGTGACGTCGGCCCTCCAAGGGTGAGCCGTTTCCCCAAGGTTTGATTTACTGACTCATTTGGTGCGAATGCTTTCTGCACAGAAAGCTCTGAAAATTCAAGTCACTAAACGGAGCCGAAATCCGCTTCCGAAACGCACAGGCATGCGGAAGGATGAATTTCTTAGGTTCAACAGGGGACCCTATACTCTTTAGGTTTCAATGTAGTGTTAAGGGTTTAGGTTAACAAAGGTGCCCTCTTCCTTGAACATCAGCAGCACAAAAAGTGTGGGGCCTCCCGGCACAAGGAGGTGGACAGGACCATTTAGCATGGTAGGTTAGGTTTAGGGTTTAGGGTTCAGGGTTTAGGCTGGAAAAGAACATGGAAAATGAAGTGGACACTGAAACGGGGGAACTGTGCAAAAAGGGAATGTAGGCTAACTATAGGAGCCTGAATCATCTGCACTACCTCTTTCAGGTCAATAAGGTACAATATGCTATATCTATACATGGAATCTGGGACCATGATAGTGGCAATGACTTAGGCCCATACAACCCTAAAACCTAAACTCTAGATCCTACCTTTGACATGCTCTGCAGGCGGCCTTCTGGTGATAACCATCTGGCATTCGATGCCTGAACAGACGGTCCTGCAAGGTGATTTATGCGGTATTTAGTTGTTTAGGATTTAGAGTTTAGAGTTTAGGGTTTATGGGTTTATAGATTTCAGGGTTTATAGGGATCATACGAGGGGTTTAGGGGTAACAATCATGGATAATCAGATGGACAAGAACAAGGAAAACGAAATGGAAACTGGAACCCACCAAAAGCTTGGCCACCTTCTTGCTAGGGTTTGGGACGGAGAGTTTCTGGTCGAACTGGGCTCAGCTGGGATAATTCAGCTGTCCATACAAACACCATTTGGCCCTAAACCCTAGACCCGAGAGTCTAAAACCCCTAGACCCTGAAACCTAAACCCAAGGTCAAGCAAGGTCAGTATAAATTGCCCAGCAACCCGACTCGCACCACACAAAACAAATACGGAAGTCATCACAGTGTCAAGGTTGAGGGCTTATTAGGGTCTAAGCCCTAAACCCTAAACCCTAAACCCCTAAGATTTCGGGTGCAGAATTTAAGGTTCAGGGTTTAGGGCCCTCATGCCTTCATGAAGAAGGTGCTAGTCCATTCAGGCCTGGTTTAGCGGTTCCACCTTCATTTAGGGCAGGGTATCTCCATAGATCCCATGAAAGCTCATGTAAACAGTATATATAATATAATATAATATAGTATAATATAATATAACATAATATAATATAATATACAAGTCAAAACTCCTGGATGCCTTCCACTTGCCTGAACATCCCCGAGACCCTAAACCCCAAATCTTTGAACATTCCCTGAACCCTAAGTCTTTGATTGTCCCCTAAACACTAAATCTTTGACGCTAGAACCCTAGCAACCTAAAAGGGGTATGTGTATAGATATATATATATATAACGGGTCAGTAGGGACCATGGGGAGTTATAGAAGGGGTATATAAGGCTTATGTAAGGTCCCTACATGATAACGCGCCTGCTGTAGTTGCCTCAACCTATAGTTGTGGAGAACCTCATGAGCCCTCGATGAGCCGGCAGAGTTCATACTACCCTCGGGTCCAAGGACCCAAATAATAGGGTTTTCGGGCCCTAAAATACCCTAGTATTTGGGTCCTTGGACCCTTAGGGGAAACTAACAAGAAACCGCATACATATGCCTTTCAATGACTAAACTCTACCCTAAACCCTAAAACCCTAAACCGTGTTTCCATATTGGCTGGGAGGAGGGTAAACCCCAAGCCCCAGACCTTTACCGTAAATGCGAAGCCCTGCGCTCCATGCCAGGGATTGTATTCCCTTATTGCTTACTAACCACCAGTAAGTACATGATTCAGGGCTTTGGACACTCAATACATATATATATATATGTATACATATGCTCACCAACATGTCAGAGCCCTGTGTATACCTGGCAAACATCACAATCAAACCCCACCTCCTATAACTGGGTTGCTGTTAAGGAACTTAAATTAAGTTACCATAATGGGTATATATATATATATATAGTAAATAATAGGGTTTCCCCAATATAGTAACTTAAAGGAGTTATTAACTCCTTAACACTGCCTGCACGTGAGGCGGTAAGTCACCAGCTTCGCTCCTGACCGGTGAGTTTCTAAGGGTTTAGGGTTTAGGGCTTAGGGATTAGGGTTTAGGGCTTAGGATAGGGATTAGGGTTTAGGGTTGGGCTCAGGATTTTCAGGTTGTTTGAAGCAACCCGTTTAACCCACATAGTCCAAGGTGTATAACTAGTTGCCCAACTAGTTGAGAGCGGGCGGATTTGGTCCTTCGGCCCCTTCTCCGCAAAGCAACAGCCACTGACTCTCAGATTTACGGTTTAGGGCTTGGGTTTGAGGATTTAGGGATAATCGGGCGCCAGCGTTTACCCTTCCCCAGACCAGCATGGAACTCCATCTCAGCCCCTTCAAAAAGGCCGCAGCGCCTTTCAGGCTCCATGTTAATCAAACTCCTTAAAGGGGGTTCTATAGGGTTTAGGGGTTTAAGCGAGGGCAGGGCTTATACTGGGTTGCTGTTAAGGAACTTAATTTAAGTTACTATATGGGGGAACCATATTATTTACTGTATATACCCATTATGGTAACTTAATTTAAGTTCCTTAACAGCAACCCAGTATAAGGGCTTGAAGCTGAAGCTGTGAACTGCAAGCTTTACTGTTTTGGGGTCCTCTAAACGACTTGGGGATTTATCGCGCTAACATGAAATCGAACCAATGGTTCATAGAGGGTTCTAGGGATAGCTAATTATGGTCCTGCTTGTAGATCCCTTGTATAACTAGTTTTCTGGTGGGACTCGCGACTTGCGCACCTCAAGAACCAAATACACCCCCCAACCCTAAACCCCAAACTCTAAACTAATGATATCTAACCCTGGAAGTCCAATGAACATTGCCATCCCTCGTTGTCGCGAGTTAGGCATCCAGGCTTGAAGTGTAAACCTCAACAGCAAGCGAAAACTCCAATTCCAAATATCGCGACAGTCTCATTGGGCCAGTCCATGGCCTCATATGCTTACTAGACCCTATCTGTAACCTGAACGCTGAACTAGATCTTGGACCTCTAACTGCATCACCATTATACATCCTCCGCCTCTAAACCCCCTGCGCATCCTGAACCCTAAACCCTTCAAACCGACTACAAACCCCACTGTAAACCCCAACCCACTTGTGTCTAAAGCCCGCTACGGCCCTCATTTCAAGAACCTAGACCAGCCAACTACAAATTATAGCCAAAGCACCCACCTCTGTGTAAGGCCCAAACACCCTGATTCGGGGAACTCCGCAAATCCTAAACCCTAAATCCTAATCCCTATAACCCAAGCCCTAAACTCTATACAAACCCTACATAATTTTGGAAAATCACTGTTCGACCCTTAAAAAGCAGCCAAACCCATCACTCCTCAGCCGCAGCAACCGGCTGCAGGTAAGAAGCCTCTTCTGGCCAGAGCACCTGAGGCTTGTATCAAGGGCTTAGGGTTCAGCATGTAGGGTTTAGGGTTTAGGATGCAGTGTGGGGGGCTAGGAGACAGGGTTTAGGGTGCAGGATGCAGGGATGGTTTAGGATGTAAGGTGTTTTAATTTAGGGCTTCGGGTTTAATATTTAGGGCTTAGGGTATAGAATTTATAGAAATTCCATAATGTTTGTGTCAGGAGTTCTGAGCGACTTTTGGCCGGACTTTTGCCTTAACCATGGGCATATGTGCCCCTATACAATTTCTACTTATCTTGGGCTTGAGGGCTTAGGAATTAAGGTTTAGGGTCTAGGATTTGGGGCTCAGGGCAGTTCCCAAAACACGGGGCCCTTTGGGACCCTCGGGATATATGGGGATTACACGGGGATTATAAGGATCCTTTTAATAGAGATTGTGGAGGCTTATGGGTATAGTGGCTTGTACAGATGTATGTAGGGAGATTTATATATATGTATATATGTATACATATATATGTATACATATATACATACATACATACATACATACATACATACATACATACATACATACCAGTGATGTATACGGCGGAATGGAGAAGAACATGGAAACTACTGCATCATTGGGGATAGGGTTTAGGGTTTCGACCTTGTTTGGTGATTGAAACTAATAAGACAATATCATTGCCAACAAAATCAACTAGTGAATTCTGGACCCCCCTTCCCCGGAAAAAAAAAAAATGAAATGGTTTGCAACTGTTCCCTACCCCAGATGGAGAGAGGACAAAAGACTTGAAGGAGTGAGTGTTAGGAACATCTTTTTGAAAAGGAAAAGATCGTATTCAATCGCACTTTTTCTAAAGGGACCCGTTCTCGTTAGAACTGGAAACCTTTTTTAAGTCTGCAAATTCAGGTACACCTGGCCACGAAATGCACAATTCGCGACCACACATCTACCGACCCATTCAAGTTTAGGGGTGCGGGGTGAGGGTCAAGAGTTTGCTGGTGGATTATATTACGACAAACTGGGGACTAAAGCACCCCCAAATGAGAAAGCTACTCACCTGAATTAGGTTTTGGAATGTTTTGAAGATTGGGACGTTTTGGGGCGATGTAGTTCAGGTGAAAGAAACCGGTAGTGAGTACTGATTTTGGAGAGCTACGACCTAAGACGGCCTTTTGTTCCCGTCAAGGTCCAAGGACTTAAATCATGGGGCTTTGGGCCCAAATTGTATTTGGGCCCTAACATCACATTATTTGCGTCCTTGGACCCTTAGGGTTCCTTTCCGCTTTGACCATCGTTGTCGCCATCGGCGACGTGCATGTAATCGCAATGATTGTCGCATAGTCGCTGTGCTCGGCATCGCTGCCATCATCCGCGTCGCCCTTATGGGAGTAACAACGTAGCCCCCGTTCTATACCCTAGCATACTATAGTAGTTTCCATTTTGTTTTTCATTATCCCTATATAAGCCCAATATACCTTATAATCCCTATATAACCCATTATAGTAGTTTGCATTTTATCTTCTATTATCCTAATGTTTTACCCCAATATGAAGGGTAGTCGCCATGCTAAGGGTGATGATGGCAAGGATGCCCATACCGACAAGAAACGGAGCGGTACGGATCGATAATGGAAAATAAAATGGTAACTACTACTTTATATTGGTGTAAAATATTGGGATAATGGAAAATGATATGGAAACTATTGTAGTATAATGGGGTATATAGGCGTGTGAGCAGCGCAAGGAGGAGAATGGCATGAATCGAAATCATCGTGAGAAGCTTCTTACCCAACATATGCAATTAGGGGGATGCGTTGGGTCCGGGGTGCCGATGTAGGTACCCCTTTTTGGAGTAAAGGATCTTCCGCAGGCATACTGGGAAGCATCCTTAAAATCCTGACATGTGGGAATGTTTCCAAGATGTTTCTCAAAACAGGGTTCGGAGTACATGTCTATCAATTGGGGTATCCTAGGGACCCCAGGGAACAACCTTGAGGGGTCCCTGTTGGGAATGCGGAGCAACTGCGGGAAGCTCCCATGGAGGAGCTCCTCAATGTCTCGGTCCGCCCATGAGCCCCCTTAGGGTTTAGGGCTTAAGCCGCCACATACACTGATCCTCATTGCTTGGAAGACTCAACCCCTGACTTGGACGTTCATGGGTGACCACAACTTACTTCTAGTTGTATTTCTAGCCCAATGTAATGCACCCTAAGTCACCCTAAACCCTAGACCCTGATAAATGCAACTATAAGCCCAAACCCTAAACCCGAACTCTCATGGACCTTCACGTACTGCGCTGCCTCACTGCTGCCCAGGCACTGAAGGCGGCTTGGCGCATAAACCCAAGAAGCGGCAACGCCGGCTGCCTGGCAGTTTACACAGAGTGCCACTAGGAGTACCCTTCAGGGGAACATAGGAATTATGTAGGGGTTTCATGATAGGGGTTAGGGATTCATCAAGGAATACATGGGGGTTTCCAAAAATTAAGGGCACCCCATAATAAGGAGTATAATATTTTGGAGTCTATATTGGGCCCCCTATCTAGGGAAACTACCATATACAGGATACTAATTCGGATCCCTAATGAGGTATATTCCTTCATCAAGGGGTATGGGGCTGCCAGGGTGTCGCGATGGGCGCAGGGTGCTGATACAACTTAAGATGGGAACCATAGACCCCTTTGTTGTAATCCCTACATATCCTCAGGGCCCCCAAAGGTCCCCTATCGAAGCCCAAGTCGCTAAACCTCGAACCCTAAACCTGAAACCCTAAACCCATCCCCCAGTTCCACTTACTGATGGCCAGTAGGGAATACGGGAATATGATCCCTATGTGATCCTATAATCTCTATATCCTATATTTCCCTTATTCCTGACTAACCCCCGGTAAGTCAAAGTAACATGTATTTGCTTGCTGGACAGAAGCGCCTTCGCCCTGCCGGCGACCCGCATCGCCTGGCGCACGAGCACTGGGATTTAGGGGGGATTCTGCTAGCCCTAAACCCTAAATGCATAAACCCTGGCCTGCAATGCCATGGCTGATCCACACCCAGGCACACACGGCTCAAGTTTTAACTTCTCCTACTCCTGTGGTCGTAGAGCCCTACTGTAGGGGCCGAATGAATTACGCATGATAAAGAAACACATGGAAACACACATGGAAAAGTTGATGAAAACTGGGCTTATCTCCATCATGCTGGATATGAATTAGGGTTCTACTTGACGCTCTTTTTCATGCTTGTAGGCGTACACCTGATGACAGGTACAGTTGCCAAGTAGCAATCTGCATATGTCAGCTCCGGAATCCACATGCCCTAAACTACCTCCTAAGCCCTGCCTGAAAACCCAAGCACCTACAGGTTTATAGGTTATACCCACTAAATATGGGGTTATTACAACGAAGCTGTAGGTAAGTGGGGCTACAGGTAAACCCTATGCCGGCAAACCGTTGTCTGTGACACATCTTCTGCTGACCCTGGTTGATGACAGCTACTGCCAACTTTTTCTAGATTGATACTCGAAACACCATGTACCACGTGCTGCTGTCATAAAGCTCTGACGCTGTAAGAAGGCGGCGAGAAGCCAGGAGGTGTAAGGAATGAAGCTGGTCAGTTGCCAAGACCGCTGAATATTGCACACCACGCTGAAGTGGCCTGTAAGGTTCTCTGGCGTCAAGAGTCAATACGATATCTAGCAAAATGTCAGGTGCCCCACAGTCAAGGTATGCGGGAAAGTGTGCTACTTGCAGGATAACACTCTTTGCTTAGCTGAACAGCTGTTTTGGCAGCTGGCAACTCTTGATCAACAGTCTGCTCGCGCCATGCACGTGGTTTTCCCAAATTTTGAATTCTCATCATATCTTCCGAAGTACTTTAAACCAAGACTCATTACAAAGACTCTCAAGAGGGACCTTCAATTTGAGCTCGACGATTTCTAAGGCCGAACCCCGAATCCCTGAAAAGGCTTTCGAGCCTGTGCCCATACTCAAAGCCCTTCCCCGCAATCCTAGGCGCTAAACCCTAAACTCAAAACCCCTAATGGTCACTAGTAGGTGGCACTAAACCCCAGAAGATGCCCAACAATGAATTCCTGTCTTTCATTCCTTCATTCCATAGTTTCCACCAACAAGCCAAGCAACCCAACTCTGGACCCAAGCCCTAATCGCTAAACCCCAATGCCCAAAGCTTAGGGTTTAAGGTATGAAACTTCAAGCACAAAACCCTAATTAAGTCTTATACCTGTAACCCCAAATACCTACAGCTTTCTGGGTTCTACCCACTAAGTAATGGGTAGTTACCTGCTACTAAACTGCAGGTAATGAGGGTCATAGGTAAACCCCAACAGCACCCTGCCCCGACTGCTGACTTGATAATTTCAATGTATTGTGGGGAAACCTATATGGGTGGTTGTCAAAATTATGGTCCCTTTTTGGATCCCTATTATAAAATACGGCCCCTAATATTTAGGGTACCCGAAAAGGGACCACAATTTTGACAACCACCCATATACATACCCAAAAGACTAGAACACTTCCTACAGATCCAAAGACCTCCAAAGAGGTTCCCCACCCCCCCATTTTGGAGAATCCATCTGATTCTTCGTTTTTTGGCTAATAATCGCTTCATAACCCCCATAATCCCAATATAACCCTGTATACCCCCAAACCCCAAGCCCTAAACCCCAGACCCAAAACCCTAGACCCCTTACCCTAAACCCTATATAAGCCTATCCCAATATAGCCCTATGTAACCCTAGACCCCAAACCCTAGACCCTTTACCCTAAACCCTATATAACCCTAAACCCTACTACAGAAAAACCCCAGCTTTTTTCTAGAAGCCAAACATCCTTCGTAGGAGGCCGCGATCTGAGCCTGCCACGGTTCAGGGCGTAGGGTTTAGGGTTTATAGGTTTAGGGTTTAAGTGTTAGAGTTTAGGTGTCTTAGGATCTGAATGTTTGGGGGTTAGAAGTTTGGGGGATTGGAAATTAGGGACTACGGTTTCAGGGTCTTGGGGTTCTGGGGTCTAGAGTGTGGGGCTTCAGGACCAGAGCTTCATGACCAAGTGTAGAGACATTTGCAAATCTGAAGGATCAAGCGGCCGGCTTTAGAGATCTAGCTTGAGTTCGGGTTTTTTGGTCTACAAAGGATGTAAATCGGTAGCCTGTGCGTCATTTTGATACAGGATGTACGCAGAGTTCACCTGGGTTTATGAAGGAACTTTGCAAAGTAGGGCTTTGTGATAGGTAACAACACGCGAGCTATAGGCAACACTCCTAGTATCACCCTTAATAACCCCTAAAATTCTCCCCTATATCGCCCGTTTTAATGAGTCTAGACAATAGCTCATGTAACAACTGCTTTATGGAGACTCTGCATGGTTTAGCCGATTTACGCAGGAATCTAAATCTGGGCGTCAAGGGCTGTAAGGACTGGCGGGCCAAAATCTTGCCCACTGGCCTTTGCCACCTGTCAGAAATTAGGGAGTCCCTTTCTGGGCCAGTTGCATAATGCTCAAAATCTGGGAAAAGACTCTTGAACCCTGAAGCACAAACCGTGAAACTACAATCTGCTTCACGACGCCGGCCATACAGTGCCCCAAGCTAACATTGAACTCCAAAAAGGGCTCCGCAAAGATTGCTGCCCTTTGGGCAACCCATATCGTAGGTTGTCAATGATGTCCATGTTTGGGGTCCCTGGAAAAGAAATTGCTGTACTTGGAGCAAAGCTCAGGCTTTCGTCATGTCAGCTAAAGTCTAAACTCCTAGTATCCCCCTTAATGAGCGCCATACTAGCCCCCTAAATAATCCCCTATAAAAACCCCCTTCAAGGAGTTTAGACTATAGCTCATGTGGTAAAGTGTTGGGTTCAGACTCTCATGCGTCCTAATATTTTCGGCGGCCTGTGCCTTCTGAATACATATCCGCTGAAACTTAGAGTGCAACAAGATTCCCCTGCCCCCCCAACACAACAACAATGTAGAAGCCTAAATAACTATCAATATCATGGTTCTAAGTTACTTGCATACGTATTATGCAATAGGGTTCCTCAAATAAACCTCAAAATAAGTCTAGTAATCATTTAGGCCTCTGTTACATGATAGTCCCCATCTTCCCTTCGCTATTCCGAGGAAAATCTGGGCCCCAAGTCCATGTGAGCCATCGTCTAAATTCATAGTATACCCCTTAATCACCCCTACAATACTCTCCTATATGAAGGAGTTTAAACTATGAGTCATGTAGTGGCTGCCCCTGCTTTTGCCATTCCCCCATTCCCAAGTCTGCCCTCTGAAGGGTGTAGGGGGTGGGGTTTGGGGCTTAGGGTTTAAGATCTATTTTGGGCCCCCACCCCTAATGGCGACCTTCCGGGGATAACGGCTATCATGTTAGGATTCCTTTGCACTCCTATCAACCCCCCATTACTGGATGGGGGCCCAACCCAACCTTATGTAAACCCCTGATTGATAAACCCCCTCCCCTTGATGGGGATTATAATGAGGACTCCTAATACTTAGGCCCTTAAAAGGAGGGGGTTTATTAATCATGGGTCTACATTATCCTATATAACCCCTGTAAAGCCTAAATCGTAGTTTCCATTTTATTTTCCATTATCCCCATAGAACCCCAATATGACCCTCAACCCTAAACCCTAACCCCTAAACCGTGGGGTCTACATTCTAGATAAAAGGGAATCGCCTTCGGTCCCCATCCCAGCAGCTCCTCACAGCTTCAAGTTGGAGGGTTTCTCATATGAGCCATAATCTGAACTCCTGGTATCCCCCTTAACAACCCCTATAGTAGTCCCCTATGGAATCCCCTACATAAACCCCTTTAGGGAGTTTAGACTATAGTTCACATGGGGACTGTCTCGGGATTATAAGCGTCTGTTTTTAAAGATCAACAGGGCCTGAGAAGCTCCAAATCTTCATAAGTGTGCCAGTTTACAGCCGCACTAAATGGATGCTGGCTCTTACTCAGAGTTTCAACAACGGAGAAATGGAGAGTGGATCCCGCGCATCTGGGAATTACATGCCCGCCAAACTGTGCAGTTCTTATTCTCTGGACTCAAAAAAATCACCGGAAACCCTCATGTTCCCTTCCCCAATCCTCCTAAGCAACAGTAACATGACAGACAACTTCTATCATAAGCGCCGCGTCTGCGCGTGTGGTCTCCATGGGAACCCTGATATGATCAATCTACGTATTCAGGATCTCTGTTTCATAGGAATAGATAATGATCACATTAACGATAAAGGTGAGAAAGGATAAGTAAAGAACGTCAAATCAACTAGAAATTGAATGAAATCGAGGGGGGCCTCAAGCTTTGTTTTTCTAAGCTTCTTCTCCTGAGCTTAAAACGTTGATCCCTCCTGATGTGCCCCTTCGCCGAACAGCAAAACCCAGACCCTAAGCTCCAAATCCCACACGAAAAGTCTAACTTTGAGCTTTACACCCAAGAGTGGAGTCCTTGATGGCCTGGAGACGCAGACATGGTCGCGCGCAGACGCCTCGTGTGCCACGGAGCAAGCTTTGCGTGCGAAGCCAGACAACCAGAAGCAGCAGCAGCAGCAGCGACGGCGGCGGCAGCGGCAGCGCTTGGCAGAAATGTCGGCGGCGGCGGTGGTGGCTGTGGTGGTGGTGATGGGTGGAGCTGAAGTAGGGGTAACAGTACGAATAGCAGTAGGAGAAGCAGTAGTGTAGGCGTAACAGCTTGGAGTAGTAGTAGCAGCAGGAGGAGGGGCGCTGATAGCAAAAAGAACACCCTGTTAGCAGTGCCAACTGCAAACACCTGAGCGGCGTTTTCAACATCAGGACAAAACTTGGCTAGCAAGAGTGGCGATACTTTTGTAAAAGCAATCAGAACCTTGACAGTATTCCTGACTGAAGCCCCTGACAGCATAGTGCGCGCTGGCGAACTTCATTGAGCAACTTTCCGAAACTCCCTTCCCTGGGTAGGCATACTAACAGGTGTGGGCGCAACTGGAGCCTCAACAGCCTTAATCCTGAACATTAAATCCTAACCGTATTAATCCCTGGGCCCTCCACTTAGAACTCTCAACCCGAAACGGCATTCAGCCACACAAAATCCTTAAGCCTTACAGCAAGCAGTCTGCAATAAACCCACCCTAAGCCATAAATCCTAAAACTGCCAGGGTAGAGTTGGAGGCTGAGAAGGGAACTGCCTGGCACTTCCGCTTGGTCCAACAGGCTCCTGGTCCTCTGTTTGGAGGTCAAGGGTAGCTATAATGTACTAGGGCTTAGGGTTTAGGGTGTACTTATGGTTAGAGGCCCCAGATTATGTCCTGAAATGAATTGTGATACGCTGATGATAGTTGGAACTTATAACCTGGAAGTTCTGCCATGTTGGCGTAAGAACTGATTTTTCACAAGTGTATAGTCCTCATGGGGCGTCAGCCCCAAAAAACCATCCATGGTATCCAACGACCCTCAAGCCCTGAACCTAAACCCTGAACCCTAAACCCTTGAACCCTAAGCCCTTTCGGGCCAGGATCCCTCAAGGGCCTAAATGATTGCAGCGAGGCGTTGCTGCTGGGGTTTAGGTTTAGGGTGATTTAGGGTTTAGGGAAGTTTCTGCGACTCTACGCGGATTCCTGAGCATCAGACTCCAAACTCGTCAGCATTCTCACCCAAAACGCTAATCCCTTCCAAGAAAATAAGGATGCATGCTTAGCCCTTGGAATGCAAACGGACGCTTCCCTGCGTGCTGTACATGCAGCCAACTAATTAGTTTAAGGGCCAGGCAAAACCAAGCAAGCAAGGGTGAAAGACTGTAATGGGTCTAGGGTTTAGAGGTTTAGGGTTGAGGGGTTTAGGGTTTAGAGTGCAGGGGTTTAGGGGTTTGGGAATGAGGGTTTACGGTGCAGCGTTTAGAAAATGTTCGTGCGCAAGAGCTGGAAAGAAAGGTGGCTCATGAACTGTCTGATTCTATGTTCATGTGCGTGATGCTGCCAATTAAGCACCAGCATGTTTAGCAGCACTTCCTCGAAGCACGCTGGAAATAATGTTTGTAATCCTCCTTGCTTCTCATCTCGGAAGCCTAACCCCCGGCGCTCAACTATTGATCAACCGTACGCCCTGAACTACCCTCTAAAACCTACACGCTCAACCCCAAGCCCTAAGCCCTACACCCTCAACCCCTTGGCGCCTCCGCGGAAGCAAGGATTGCCTTCAGTGATGCTGGACCTCGGCTTCAGTGCTTTCCAGCAGCTGCATATAGGGTTAAGGGTTTAGGGTTTAAGGTTCAGGGTTTAGGGTTTAGGGTTTAGGGCCGTACATTCATCCAGCTTCAAATTTATGTGTCATGTTCTCGCTCCCCTGCTATTCTCGATCATTTCAGCAATGACCCTAAACCATGCAAAGCCTCCTAAACCCTAAGGAGTAGTCTCCATCTTATTTTGCAGTATCCCAATATAACTAGAACCCCAATACACCCTAGTATTACCCCAATGGGTACCCATATCTCCCCTAAACCCTAAACCAGGTTAGGATGTTGACCTAGGGCAAACAGAATCAAAGAGCACTCTAAAAGCAGCCCTAGGAGGGTAAGTGCTCTTTGATTTCTTGGGTTTATACCCCTATTATGGTCATAAAATCCTAACCTGCCCTAAACTCTCAAACCTCTGCTGTACTTCCTACAATTCCCCTCCTAGCGGCTCTGAGTTCCGGGCTTGGGCTTTAGTTCAGGGCTTAAGGTTTAATTAACAGTCTAACGTCGAGTTCAAGGTTTGGTTTAAGGTCTAGGTTTAATTGAGCGTTTAAGGTTCAGTTCAGGGTCCAGGTCCAGTTCAAAGTTCAGGGTTTGACTCAAGGTCTAGGGTTCAAGTTTTAGTTTAAGGTCTACGTTTGGTTCAGAGTTTAGGACTTAGTTTTGGCTCTATGGTCTTGTCAGACCTACACAAAGTTTACGGTATAGTTTAAGGTCTAGGTTCAGTTCAGCTTAGGGATTTAATCGAAAAGTCTAGCTTCAGTTCCAAGGTCTTGAAGGTTAGCGAATGGTCTGGGTTTAGTCCAGGGTTTGGTGTAGGGCTTAAAGGTGAAGGTCGAGCACTTGGGGTGAAAACTGCTTCGATACCATCCCAGTACCGCATCTACAGTTCTAACAGGAAGGGTTCCATCGTGTAGGCTATACATAAGCACATGAACGTATGCATTGAACAGCTCGAGCTTGGTAAATCCTATCCTTAATTTAAGCGCGAAACCAGAACCATAAAACCTAAACCCTAAATGGTAGTAATAGTAGTTGCCATTTTCTTTTCCATCATCCCTATACTACCCCAGTATATACCCACTGTTCCCTTAACATTCCTACGCCAACCCAGGCCCTAGGGTGCCACGTCGTTGCAGAACAGCTGCTGTTTGAAGAAAGTTGGGCTACCAAAAAAAACCGCGACAGACTCGCAAGAAACTTTCCAGTGTCGCGGGGGCTCAAGCTGTAGAGGTGTGGCGGTTCAGGGTTTGGGGATCTAAGGTGTGCCTTAGAATTTCATTTTCAAATCTCTTTCCTGCTCGCACCCCTCCCCAGTCTCTGTGCTGCTTGACTGTAAGGCTTCAGCAAGATGGATCGGACGCCAGCTCGTGCAGAACCGCAAGACATAGGCGCGCCTACAGGGTTTGAGCGCTTAGGGAGTTTTGGCGGCATGAATTCTGACTAGTAGCATTATTACATCATGAAAAGTATTACTATGATTCTTGATTGTATTACTTTACCTACTATGAATAGTATATTAAGGTTTAAGGGCTTAGAGGTTTAGGGCTGGGGCCTGATTATCCGGAACTTTGGGTGGGTAGAGGCGGGGGTAGCAGGAGAATTCTTAACTCACATTCTCAATTTCTCTCACCTTAAGCCCCTAAACCCTAAACGTCTTCGCCCCGTAATGAGAAAAAACATGTGGGGGGCCACCCGTGGAGGGTGTCTCATCTATGTATAGGCACCCTGAAGATTTTTAGGCGGATTGCGCGAGGAGTAGGAGCATCCCCTTTCGGGATTGTAAAAGTTTGGTTTGAGAAAATACCATCGTAGTAGCAAGAATACTAATCAGGAATGCCACGGCCCACGGTCTGCCATACGTTTAAACTTTACCTGAAGTCTCAAATAGCCAAAAAGAAAGGGTTCCTTCACCCGCGTAGTAATAGAACTCTGTATGGAGAGGTAACAATAACTACGGCCACTGGCTTTGTCTTTGACGCCTCGAAGCGCATGACGCAGGCTTGTAGTTCCCCTGAGGTAGAATATGGGTATATGAGGATCTTGCTATGATATTTATTGGGCAATTCACTCTACTTCTGGGGGACTATGAGCTAATGTACCTTGCCTCCTTGTCTGCTGCGGCTGCAGAGGTCATCTGCTTTACAACGCCTGGCAGAGCATCGTGCACGCATTTCACTAAGGGGTTGGTTTAGGATTTAGGCTCCATGTGAAAAGCCCTTAGCACTTTGGGGCGCAGCGCGCGGCAGAATTTCAGTGAAGCCCGGCCCCGTGCAGAATTGCGAGCACATGTGAGTCCAGGGTGCCTCCATGATCTCGCATGACTGGGTTGCTGTTGAACTTGAACAAGGAACAATGGAGAATTGGAGAGCACAACGAAGAAGACCATAGAAAATGAAGTGAACTGGGGTTGTGTAGAGGTTGTGTAGGCATTCAAGGAACTTACCTTAAGTTGCTGTGATGTGGATACATCAGGAAAATGTTGTTTCCAGAGTGTGGCAACGGACGTTCCTTCACAGGAATCCAGACATATCCAGACGACATCCCTACTGCCTGCAAAGTTCAGGGTTCCCCTCTGGCTCCCCTATTTGTCCAGCTAAAGGTGGCCCTAATCCCTAAACCCTGAACCTGGGAAAAACCTTAAACCGGCAGTATTAGCATTCAAAGCCAACAGGATCCCGTCAGTTCAAAAACAACAGATCAAGTTGTGGGGGATCAGAATACAAGGGTGTACAAGAAACCAGGGGAAGCATTTCAGAACTGAGGCCCCCACGCCCGCATAGAATGCTTCTATACTAGCCCTAATATATTGAGGTACTATTCCCATGTAGTGGGTGCTGAATATTAGGGGAAGGGATTACACTTCTCCAAGATAAGCTGAAAAGGAGCTTGTATTTCGCCCATTTTTATCCTTTTCAAAAAGGCCTGCTTCAGGTTCCCTGCTGTTTGGGGCAGGATTAAGTATCGGTATAACAACAGCCCAACACCCTTTAGAACTACGAAAGAGCAAGGATTTTACATACTTTTGGGGTTCAGGTAGGGTGAACGGATTAACCCTAAACCCCTAAACCCTAAAGCCCTAAACTCCTAATCCCGAAACCTTGAGCCCTAAATCCCTAAACCTTAAACCCAAATGCTTAACCCTTAATTAAGCACAAATCCCCTAATCCTAAACCCTAAACCCCTAAGCCTGAGCCTTAACCCCTAAACCCTAAACCCCTCATCCCTAAACCTTAAACCCTAAACTCCACACCTAAAACCCCAAACCCCTAACTTGAAGCGGCTGCTGCCTGGCCTTGCAAAACGTCAAGAGAGGAAGCCTCAGCTCAAAGACTTCAAAGTTTGGTTTAGGGTTTAGGGTTTCGGGTTTAGGGGTTTAGGGTTCAGGTTTCAGGATTTAGGGTTCAGGGTTTAGGGCTCAGGGTTTAGGGTATAGGGTTCAGGTTTTAGGGTCCAGGTTTGTAGAAAATTCTATGGCTTAGGAATCTAGACCCAAGCATACAAAGCCTGAGGGGAGCAAATTCTATGGTTTACGGGTCCAAACCCAAGGATACAAACCCTAACGGGGGTAAATTCTATGGTTTACGGGTCCAAACCCAAGGTTACAAACCCTAAGGGTACAAAGGACAGCTCCCTGATTCGTGCAAACTTTTGGCAGAGAGTTGAGTGACGTTGCCTCCTATGAGTGTAGGGCCATAAGGATAAGAAGTGGGCTTGGGGTGTATACACACCATAAACCCTAAACCCTA
>CAJNIZ010033536.1:6764-21149 GCA_905231905.1 Symbiodinium pilosum | reverse complement strand
GGGGGGGGGGGGGGGGGGTTGGTTGCAAACAAATATGTAGTGCTTAGGGTTAATTATCCTGTTCTTGAAGACTGAACGAGAGCGAACAATACGACTGAAACTACTAGATGGTTGGAAACTTTATATGTCGGGTTGACATCTTACCAAAGGGATCCACTCCGTAGTGGGACTTGGAGTACGTTGTGGTTGAGTTCCCTAGGCCCAAAACTACACGTTCTGCTTGAATGATAGAAGAAGATTGTAGGAACACATAAAATCTCAAGTGCACCTACCCAACAACTAAGTCAAAGGCTTCTGACGCAAATGCCCATGTGCAGATATGTGAAAGTTTCTCAACATGAGATTCCCTCGAGACCGGAGGGGTATAATTACAGGGATGAATTATTATGACGTACTGGCGGATAGTAGGGAATACGGAATAATAATCCCTACATGATCTCTACATTTTATCATATCCTATTCCCTCATTCCCTACTAACCCCCAAGAATATGACTGGATTGTAGGGATTCACAATTGCCGAGTTTGTGGTTTAAGGGTTACACCAGCCATCCTACTGGGTGGGGAGTCCACCTCAAATGTATGCTTTACGCATGCTGCCTGCTCGTTGCCACTCCACGTCTGGCCTGAAGCAACCGTGTCACGATAGGGTTTAGGGGGTTTAGGGTTTAGGGGCCGCATCTGCAAAAGAACTGCCATTTTCATTACACACCGCTGGCACCGAATAAAGGTGCTGCAGGCGGCATACTGACTTGTGAACCATATCTTATGGCCATTGGCTAAATGCTGCATAAACCCTAAACCCTAAGCCTACTCTGGTACTTTCACTCTTCCGACTACTGTGCAAAAACCCGCCAAGATCTTGGCAAAGGCTGTCGAAAAGCTGCAGCCCCGCCTGCCGGTGTGTTGGCTTTCTTCTGATGGTAATACTAAGGTGGGCGTGTATGTGTATGTATGTATATATATATATGAACATATATATTTATTTATTCTATACATAATGTGCATACAGATGGGCTTCGTATATACACAGAAACACAGGCATATTGCAGCATAGGGATTAGTCAAGATTATTCAACGATTCCCTTTTCCACGTCTCCCTAAGCACCAGTACGGACTCCACTACCCAGACGACTGCATCGCGAAGAAGCTAGGAGAAGGGAAGACTACAAACGCGTAGCGTCTCGCTTGGGATTTACCTGTACCCCCAGTTACCCACAGTTTTATGGAACTCCACCAACTAATCAGCGAGTAATTATCACTAAACCTTAAATCCCAAACCCTAAACTGGGGTTACAGGTCTAGTCCCCCTTAAGTAGATAGAATATGTCTTTGGGTAATAGTATAATGGGATCCCCAAATACCCCATAATCTATATATCTACTTAAGGGGGACTATAGGCTTCAGCGTGTCCGCGTTCGCGCCTGGAGTATCAGTTGCCTTGCAGCCGGTGCATCGTCCACAGGTCTGCAGGCAGCCTGCGTCCATAAACATCCATCCACTTTTGAATAAGTCTTCCCACTGTGGTTAAAGGTTTAGAGTTTAGGCTAGGGTTTAGGGTTTAGGGTTCTTTCCTTTGTGAGACCACTGTGTACGGTAACATGACATTTGCTGTTTGGGTTTTTGGGGGGTTCACGAGCCGGGGAAGGTAATTGCGACAGCTGCGTTTGGGGACGATGAACCTACTACTAGGAACATACATCAGGTGCATCTTGAACATGAAGTGAGCTCAGGGTTTAGGAGTGGTCATCAATGGGTTTAGGGTTCAGGGTTTATGGGTTTAGGGTTAATAAGGTTTAGGGTTTTCATTTTACGCGTACCAGAACGGGTACCCTTCCTTTGGAACAACTCCCAAGTGAGTAGTGTTTTTTTGGTGGTTAAGCCCAGTAAGATAGTATTCCTTAAATAAATACTACACCCAAAAGGAGGATATAATCTTAAGCTATATTGGGTACCATAGTATCCCCAAATAAAATACTCCTCAAGTGTCTTGGCGAAGCAGACTTGAACTCTGAAGTCAAAATCCGAAGCCCATAAGCCTTAAACCCTTGAGGCCCTAAACCCAGAATGCAATGACCCATCAAACTTAGACCCTGAAAACCAACCCGAACCTTCAAACTCTAAACCCTCAACTCACAAACCGCCTTAATCCCTGAACCATACTGCGGATGGAGGAAGAAGTCTGCACCACCTTACATACCCTACGGCCAATAATTCTAATCTATGAAGAACGTGGACCCCCAGCAAACACTACAATTTTTGCTGTTTCTTAGGATTATAATAAACAAAGAGTAAGAATGATTTCCAAGCACCCCTAAATAATGTGTGGAAGAATTTGAGTGGTGCAAGATTTCGTGCATCCTCCGTAGTACCCTTACTCCTAAACCCCAAAGCCTGCGCAAAGGCGGAGAGGGAGAGGAACGCGGCATCGTCCGGGATGGTGCTTGGAGTGATTAGGTCCTAGCTCAGGGTTTTAAGGTTTAGGGCTTTAGGCTTTAGGGTTTTAGGGCTTAGGGTTTCAGGGTCTTAGGGTTTAGGGGTTTAGGGTTTTAGGGTTTAAGGGTTTTAGGGTTTAGGGCTGAGGTTTAGAATCTAAGGGCTTAGAGCTTCTGGGTAATTGTGAGTGTCCACGGGTTAGGCTTAAAGGGTTTAGGGTTTTCAGGGCTTAGGGTTTAGGGTTTAGGGTTTTCAGGGCTTAGGGACCTTCATGGCTTCTAGCTTATAGTCTAGGATTTTGGGTTGCCGCACATGGAAACTATTTGGCGCGAACAAGACAAACATCACTGCCGTTCCTGCTACTGGTCGCTGGGCGCTGCCTGGGCCAAGAAAACACTGCACCCTCAGCCCAAAATCGTAACCGACAGACCCGAAATCCAGCACCCGCAATGTGCGAATAATTGCCTCGACCCTTTGAACCTACTAGACAGCCCAGACCCCTGGGAGGATCTAGAAAGTAGAACCCCCAATATGGTACACGATAAAAAACACGTATTAGGTAATTTCTAGAATCCCTTAAGAGGGGTTCTACTTTCTACATCCGCCCAAGGGTCTGACACCCTCAGACTCAGGGTCCTGCACCGTCTGAGCACCTGCGACCAAAGTTTCGGCCAGGGCCATCAGGGACCGAAGCTTCTCCTGGTTCCCGGACCACCCGGGGGCGCCCGAGAGTAGATGCAATTTTTTTGTTTTTTCTTCCGGGATTCCAGAAGAAAGAAAAGGAAGTATTGGGGCGTGCAATTAGAGATCGTAGGAATACATAAAAGTTGTGAGGAGATGAATGATCGGGGTCCTTCTTCAGGCGTACAGTCAGGCAACATTCAAGGATCTTGCAGTGATGGCAATCATGCTGGAGAAAATGATGGCAATAATGATGAAGACCATGGTAATGGTGATGATGGTGATGAAGGTGGTGATTCTAAGAGGATGGAAAAGCAGCGAAGGTTCGTCTGCCAGTCACTCCAGTTTGAAAGCTTGGTGACAGCGAGTCAGTCTAAACCTCCCATTCGCAACTCTCTCTATAGAAACCAAATACACTCAAACATGACCTGCCCAGATCCCTTTTTGGCGGGATTGTGGTGATCCCTAACCCCTGAACTCTCTGCATAAGGCCAGCTTCCCTCTCATATTCCACTTTCTCTTCCTGATTCCCCATTTTCAGGATAGTCTCCACATTTTATCCCTATATAAGCTATAGCCTAAACTCCTAGCATCCCCCTTGATAACCGCTATAGTAATTCCCTATCTACTCCCCTATAGAATCCCCCCTTGAGGGGCTTAGACTATAGCTCATGTAAGCGAGCAGCGCACATTCCCCGGCCTCGCCAAGGTTTGAGGCTTCCCCCGAGTCAGTCTTCGGCAAGGCCTGTCTGTCAGGGGGTTTAGGGCTTAACATATGCGTACTTCCCAAAATTTGGGTCCCATTTTGGGACCCCTAATCTTAGGTGCGGTAATAGAATCTACAACTAAAAGGGGGAAATAGTTTCTGGGAACTACCCACATCCTCCCCCAAACAAACATGGAACCGCAAAAGAGAGTGTACGAAGCTTACCCTGCTTTCTTAAAGGACTGAATTAAGACCGGCCTCAGGGGCTCTCATTGCTAGTTTACTGGGTGGCTATTAAGAAACTTAAACTAAGGTACCATAATGGGTAGATGTAATAAATAATAAGGTTGCCCCAAAAATAGAAGCTTAAAGCAAGTTCCTTAACAGCAACCAAGTTGAAGGAGGGTAGCTGATCTTTCCTGTGTCTCCTGCCAACTGAGGCCGCGGCGACAGCTGCTACACGCAAGTATAGACCGGCCAGGGTGGACAAATACCTTGGGTTCACATTCGCTCCGACACATCCTCTGCTTACAATAGCCTGTAGCTGCATTTGGACGAGGCCCTGCATGACAACAAGCACACCATACCAGAGTATGGTCGCACAGTCGCGCAGCAAGTTGTCCATCAACCACAGGTCTCTGCACCAAGCAAGCCCAACAAGGAACCAACAGAAGGTGATAAGCGCGAGACCTCATGAGCGCATACAACCCTCAGCTTTCCTCTAAACACTAAGGTACTAGACACAAACCTCGAACCACAGTTCTAATAAAAAGCCAACTTCCCTCAACGCCCAAAGAAGGGGTTAACTAGACTACTGCTGCTTTTAATGGGCTATGCCAGGCTCCTAGCTAATTAGCTTGGGGAAGCTAATCTACGTTCATGACCTACTCCCTTACACCCTGAACCCCAAACTACTACGCTCCAAGCCTCGAGCCGTTACACCATAAACCCCAAAACTGTCCACTGTAGTATCCATCAGTTTTCTTCCCTTGAAAACCGTAGTATATTGTACCCAGAGAACATGCTATAATCTTGATAAAGCAGGTCCCTAGATGACTGTTCGGGGAGGTATGGGGAGGTAATATCCCCAAACCCTCCACGCTTTACGTACCCAGGCAGGTATATACTCCCTTGAAGGTCCCTACAAACCCTAGGCCCCATAGGAGCTATAGTCTAGACTCCTTAAAGAGGGTTGTATAAGGGATGGTATAGGGGAGTACTGTAGGGCTTATTAAGGGGGATACTAGGCTCCCCCTATCCATAATCCCCTACCGTCCTCATAATACACATATCCCCAAATATATATATATATATCATATATATATATATGCATATATATTGGTACCGGATTAAGGGGTTAATTGTCAGGCGGGTGGAAGGCTCTGTCAATAGGGGAAGCCTATGTGACCCTGGTTCCCATTCCATGTTCCATTTGCTTCCCCACGATTTGGGCGCAATATTCCTAGAACCTTAACCCTATGCATCCCCATGCAGCCCTATAAAGTAGCCTTTATAGCCACGCTTAAAATCCCTTCATATCCCCTACATAGCATCTATAATCTATAGCCCTTTAGACTGAACGAACTCTTTAAATTTATATCCCTATGTAACCCTATATAGCAGCCAAAACCTATCACTCCTTCGGACCGAGCTACAGCGCAACCTCAGGTAGCTCTGATGGCGGCTGCGCCACCCGAGCCAAGGCGTGTGCTGCAACGGGGAGCAGGTCGGGACGCTCCAGGTGCGCCTCTTGGATTGGGTTTGGGATTTAGGGTTTAGGGTCTAGGGTTGGGCCCTCAAACGGGGAATATATAGGAATGTACTACTAAATACTCGGAATACACTAGGAATAAATCGGGGTGGTTAACGGCATGTGGTCACAAAGAAAAACTGGCATTATACATTGGTTTGAACCTCTTTTGGTTTGGGGAATTAAAGTTGAAGGTTACGTAGGGCTCAGAGTCTTAGAGCTTCGGGACCTTTACCATTTGGGTTTGGGGGGTTGGGTTAAAGAGGCGGTGATTAGGATTCAGGGTTCTGGTACCGTCAGAATACAGGGGTTGGGGCTAGAGTTACAAGGGTTCAGGGGTTGGGGTTTTGGGGCCTTTAATATTACGATTTCGGGTTGGGGCCTTTGGGAGTAGGGTTTGGGGTTTCGAGGTTGGCGGGTTTCGGGTTTTGATTGTCGGGACTGAGGTTTAGGTTTGCGGTCTAGCAGATGCTTTTGGGCTTGGGCGTCTGGAATTCACAGGTTTAGGAATTAGGGAGTTAAATGAATCTGGGATTTGGGGTCTAGAGCTCAAGAATTGGGCTTTCGGTGTTTTTCGATTGGCGGCTACTCGACACCCTCAACCTTACAGAGCCGATGGGATCAAGCTCAAGAATTATGTGACGAAAATGTTTTAGTTTAGAGATTTCGCTTACTGGGGCTATAGCTCAGGTATTCCCTACCTGGTCATGCAGTGATCACTGTATAGTCTGACACCTTAAACCCTAAATCATAAGCCGCACGACAGCCTTGATCCGCTCGCTGGAGGCATGCTGTCAAAATTTTAACCCTAGGGGTCCAAGTACCTAATAATCATATACTTATACCCAAAACCTGTACTATAATTACTATTACCCAACACCCAAGTACCTAATTATTGGTTGCTTTGACCCTCTGGGGAAGGGGTCCCTGATTCTGTCAACCTTCCAAAAGTCGACCCGCCTCGCCTAGTTCTTTCATAATTTAGGGTTTAGGGTTCAGGGTTTACGGTGTAGGTTTTAGGGTTCAGGGTATAAGCTTTAGGATCTAGAGTTTAGGGATTTGGGCTTATACAGGTTGTATAGAGATATTACCGCCAACAATGGGGAATCAATTGGAAAATGACGTGGAAACTTGGGTGAATATTGGAAATCCTTCTAAATGCTTCTAAATCCTTAAGACTAAACCGTCCAAGAGCCTCTGTTTGAACACGTCATCATGCCTTGCTGGTAAATGATTGTTGGAAAACTGCAAACATGCCTTGAACCTATAACCTCTTTTGCCTAGACCCTATCGTACCCTAAGTACCCAGAGGTAATGACCATATACCGCATGTTAAAGGTACAAAGAGGGTGCTGGTACACTAAGTTTTCATTTCAGTCCATTTCAGTCTTTAAACCCTACACATTCCCGACATACGTTTTAAAGCGCCCTGGGGTGCCCATTTCATTTTTTATGTTCTCTTCCATTTGGTTCTCCGTTATTGGGGGGAATACCTTCCATAACCCCCATAGAACCCTATAGACCCCTGAAGTAATATTCCTGCTAAAACCATAAGCCCTAAATCGCAGAGTCTACCTAAAGCTACTAGCAACAAGGAAGCCCAACAGCCTAACCCAACCAACAACCAGGAAGGCCTAGACCCTTAGTATGGTTTTGGGTTTAGGAAACCTAAATACCATACATCCCACCAAGAACCAGAAAGTCCTACACCTTACGCCCTGAACACCGGAAACCCTAAAATCCTTGGCAACCCTCAGCGGCTTCCATCTTGGTAGTTTTTTTTTTGGTTGAAGCGAATAAGATTACATTGATTACATTAAATCTTACATGCGGACTCCTAAACTGTAGATAAGGAACCGGAAGCCCCGAACCCACAAGCCTGAACCCTAAACCCGAAACTCCATCTTCTTTTCATCCCTATAGAACTTCTATATCACCCCTATATCCCTATATAACTACTACAAGTATATCAACCCTAAACCCTCAACGCAACGGCAAGAACTAGGAAGCCCAGGCCTGACCCAGCAATTTGGCCACCCTGCGTAGCTCGGATGGCGGAAGGTCATGCATGCGATGCCTGAGCTCCTGTTTTGGGGCTTAGGGTTTAGGGTGTAGGGTTTAAGGTTTAGGGTTTAGGATTTCGGGTTAAGGTTTAGTCTAAACTCCTGTCCCAAAAGATGGGCTATATGGGGGAGTATATAGGGGAGTACTATAGGGCTTAGAAAGGGGGATACTAGGATTTTAGACTATAGCTTTGATGTCTGCTACTGTTAGTATCGCTATTAGCCGCAATGTTCATAGTATTGATCGTCTTACCTGCGTCATTCTTACTGTTTGGTATTACCAATGAAATTCTAGTTCGTATGTGGCCCTTTTTTCCGTATGATGGCTGGAAAGCCTGCCCTGAACGTCCAACATCCTCAAATCAAAAATAGTAGTCACTAATAATGACGGATGGTAATGTATGTACAACAGGTCATAACCAACTTCATAATGTTTATGACTTTAAAACAACTCATATGTAGAGAGCTTTGATTGGGGCCTGGAGCTTGGGTTTTGGGCTTGGGGTCGGTTTGGTTCTGACTGAGGTACTTTGGGAGGTTACCTGACTTGCCACTTGCCAGTCCGTAGGGTCTTGAAGTTTGAGAAATCCTGACTGTTGATTCTCAACATCCTGCAGGGTGCTATAAGTATGTTAGAAGACTGTAACTCGAAGGCATAGGTACTTAGAATCAATGCCGAGGCTTTAATATCAACGCTGAGTTTCCTCAGCAGGTTCATCCCTTTGTCAGCATGCTCCCTGTCCTCGAAGGCAAAGTCGAAGAACGGAGGGCAGACTTGATGCCCTTCACTAGAGTGCACCCACCTTGGTTCCAGTCCATCTTGGGGCTCTAGGGTTTGGGGGTTCCGGGTTTAGGGGATGTTCCACATGCATGGGGGTATCTCGAAATGAGGCACCCCGAGGGAATAGATGCTGTGGAGAGTCCCTCTTCGGGATTCTCTATCTTTTATACCCTGTGCAATACCCTGAGAACAAAGTGCGGGGGCAGCGGGGCAGTGAATGCCTTTAATCCTTCTGATCGTTCGTACTATGTATATGAATATATATATATATATTTATATTTATTTATTGTCATTATATATATATGCTATATTGAAACCCCATCTCTAAACCCTGAACCCTAAGCCCTACTACTACATCCTAAGCACCCTGAAGTCCACCGCAGCCTGGCATATGAATCAGAGCTGCTCCAGAATCGAGAGGAAGCGTGCAGCCGTGTCCTCAACTTAAGCGTGCTCAAAATTAGGATTGCAGGAATGGATACGAGGGCTGGGGGGGGGGGGTAAGGGCTTAGGGCTTAGGATTTAGGGTTCAGGACTCAGGGTTTAGGATTTAGGGTCGAGGTTTGCACGGAATGGGGGCATATAGGCATAGAATTTACGAGGCAGGAATCTGATGGAGAATGTCAAGTGTAGAAGCGCTGTAAATCGGTGTGCCGAATGCCCTTCGTCACCGGCCATGTGCAGTAAACTTTGACGAACACTAAATGCCGCACAATATATACGTTCCTTTCACTACTGCTCATCATCCCAGAAGTGATGATCTGCACCAGTCCAGGTTGTACTTTGTAGCCCTAGGAATTGTACCAAACGGTGGAGTGTAGGCCTTAATTGGGGTATTCGGGCCCCAAAACCCAAGGCTACAAGGAATGATCTTGGAACTCGATACTCTTGGATATGCAACACGTCACGCTTAAATCTCAGCGGAATGTTGCACTCAGTATTGTTTTCCCAGAGGGACCATATTAGGCCCACAAATACCGTACTATAAAAGGAATTATGGGTCCCGATTCCCGAAGAGCTGTATATGTGGACCCTCTGGGGTTGGAATGATTTTGCAACATGTCTCCTGTCAGTACTAAGCCGAATGCAATCTCACGCAAGAATCGTAAGACTCAGGAACAATTCGGTGAGAACGTACCTAGCTGTAAACTTAAGCATACACCTGATGTCAGCAACGGGAAGGAAGGGCTACAGGTGATGACCCTACAGGGGTTACATGGGTTGTACACGGCTACGGGTATATATATACAGGGTTCTGTAGGGTAGATAGGATGGTATAGGTTTTATCCGGAGTTATATATACATATAGGGGGATGTAGACTTTGGAATGGAGAAGAAAATATAGGCTTTTTATGGTTAATGGTTTAAGGTTTAGGGGTAATTGGGGTTTTCGACTTTTTTGGCGGGTTCCTGAACGGAGTAAAATTATGATTTCTTACAAAATGTTAAGCCTTAAAAGACGATATGAACTGCAGTCACATTTCTCAAATAATTCATGGACAGGAATTCTTTATTACAGATTATATTAGGGACTTTACTACTGTGTAAGAGGGACCCTATGTTCACTGTTAAGCGTCTCTTCATAAGGAGCAATATTAAAAGTAGCTCAAATGAGGTTGCTCTTTGTTGGGGTCAGCAAACTGTTTGAAAACACTATATAACGCGTACAATTCCCAGTTTCCATTTAAGATTCCATTGCGTTTTTCGGCTTGATTTTTCCGCGTCCTCTAAATCCTCGTCCTGAGCACTATAGCAACTAGTTTCCATGTCAATTTCAATGTAACCAATGGGTCAGTGCATGGCAGAGACGTCTTCTTGCAGGGAGTCAAAAATCATGGGTCCCCATCCTATGCTCCCTAACCTAGCCCGCCCCCCCGCTTAGCTCGGTGAAATTAAGGCGTTTATCATGTTTGTGACGGCTAATTAATTCATGCAGTGATAACCAGGGTTTAAGGTTCAGAGGGGTGTGCGGGGCAACCGATTGAAGAAGGATACCTACTGCTTGGGCGCACCCGAAACCTGTCCCTGTCTCCCAAGAAACCTTTGTCCAAAGACCCGAAAACCCACCATCAAATTGAAGCACTAACTAAACCCCAAACCCTAAACCTCAAACCCTAAACCTATACACCCCCGTAATCCTCACATCTTGCGCCACAGCATGAATCTAAACTCCAGTCCTCGCCCGGCGGAAGCTTTGGAAGCGATTGGAGCCTGGGATGACATCGGGTGATAGTTTGGGGATTCATAAGGCTTTGGGGGTTTACAGGATTTAGGTTTTGGCGTTGAGGGTTTAGGTTTTAGATTGTAAAGATTCGGGATCTATGGTACTCCAAGACTTTGCCACTCTACAGGATGCAGTAACCATGTATACATATATACGTATCTATCATCTCCCGGCGGATGGTTTTGTAGCAGCGCTCTTGTCCCCCGCACTTGTCTTCCGCTCATAGTTGCGCTCCAGGCTCAAGAATGGCTCTGCGAGTTCCCTCGTCCCGTCCGTGGCTGCCGACGCTCCAGTTCCAGTATCCATGGTACATGCCCGCAATTGCCTGCACATGCAACAGCTCCTTGGGGCTCACACAGGTAGAAGGTCTGACTCGCTCCGGTGCCTGGCTCACTCTAAATCTCTGTCTCGCTCTCTCTATCCCCGTATTTGAAATGTTACGAACAAGAGATAATCCCCATTGAGAGTGCTACTCCAGATGTATTCTTGACATACTGCCTTTTCTAATTATCCTCTGTGACACAAGATATGGCACCGTATTTCTAAATTAAACATTAAATTCCAATTCCAAAGCCCACCCCAGCCCTAGCCCGATCTGAAGCCATCGACAATTGAAACCCCTACTCTGAGTGTCTGTGGTATTACAGGCTGCCTTGAGCTACATGCTTTTTATTCTCAAATTAGTTGCCTCGTCAGTGACGAAGAAATTTCAAGATGGGACCCTTAACTTATGAATGAAACTCCGAATCCCACCCCAGGCCTAGCCCGATCAAACTTGATCCCCATTCAAACGCCTACTCCTACTGTCTGTGCCATGACTAATGAAAGAAATGGGACTACTATGAAACGTCAAACTCCGAATCCCGCCCCAGCCCTTGCAAACCTCATGTTAAATTTACTAGCACTAAGAACAACACTCCTCCAGCGTCTTTCTTCCTGGTTACACTACGACCACCTGGTACGTGCGCGCCGCACCTGTCCAGCAAGGCTCGTAGCTGGCAGCTACCTGCACGGAACCGACCTTGTTAGCCCACACATAGAACACGCCCCTGTCGATGGGTTGCTGCAGCCTTTTTTGCAGACGCCCTCGCCCAAAAAGGTCGTGAGAGTTTTGAGAGCTGGCATTCGGGTCGCCAGACAGTTCATAGGCTTCTGGAATAGGAGCATGACGTGCACGTGGTGTGAGCCTGAAGAGTTGGTTTCCAGCGTCGCGGTCCAGTGCTTGACCATCCAAACGGCTAGTGAAGCACTGACGAAGTTGCACAAGTGGTCCCAGACTGCAGCACTCTCTTCTGGAGCCCAGTTCTGGTAGGTCAGCAACACAGCCTCCGACCGCATACGAACACCGTCGGGGTCTGCAACTGCAACCGCTGGCGCAGCTGCAGGCCGTGGTAGCCCACGTGAAGGACCGCCCGCCGCAGCTTGCCACGCATCTCTTGCTGCGTTGAGCCCCTGCGTGTCCTCAGCGCTGCCGCTCTTGTCCGGATGCACCTTCCGAGCAACCTTGCGGAACGCCCTCTGCACGTCGGCCTGCACAGACTCCCGCGTCTTGTCCATGTCCACGTTACGCGCGTGGCAGCGCCAACAGTGACGTCAAAAGAGCTCGTTTGGCTCTTTGCGCGACGCTCAGACCAGCCATGGCTGCAAGCTCCCTGCAGATTTCCTAGGCCAAGATGCATAGCACAACACAGGCACCTTCCTAGTGGCGCGGCGTCTTTGGTTCGAAGCCTATTTTCCAGATCATCACCGGGCGGATAGTTTTGTCGCATCTACATGTTGCTAAATGGCGGAAGATGCGGAGTACTGAGAGCCTCATTTCACTGGCCTGGCTAGCGGAGAAATTATCACGGCGGAATGAACTTATAATACTTTAATTGAGCTGCTCGTGGAGGAGTCTACAGGGGAGGGGGTTGGCCCGTCTTCAAATGCAAACATGGCCGTGCGACGAACTTTCCGCCCGGCGCAGTATCGGCATTCGTATAAGTAAAATACATCCCATATCATATGCAGCTCATGTACTAGTAGGACAGTGTATATAAAAATGTCAAAATAAGCAACTGTATCTGTAAGTATATATACCCATGTGTATATATACTGAATACCTTGCAACAAGCACTAAACCCTATCCTACATGTTCGTATATCTCCCTACATAATATCCCGACATGTCCCTATATGTTCCTGTATCTCCCTATCTATCCCGAGATATCCTCAATTGTCCTGTTACAAACATGACGCCAAGTTCGACTTCCACTTGCTGGAAAGAATCGCAAGCTGTCGCAGGAGGCTGGCCCAGGCCTTTACCACAGCGGCAACAGCTTGGGGCTTCAAAATGACCATCGCCGGGAATTTCCCAGGGACTACTGTAAGGAAGCATTCCTTTCTTCCCTGCTTCCCAGACCCCCTAAAGGATCCAAAAAATGGAGCCCCCTAATAATCCCCAAGTTTCCCCAATGTAGTAATGGGTTCATATTGGGGGGGTTCCATTTGTTTGGATCCTTTAGGGGGTCTGCGTCACCATCTACTTGGAATTTTATAGGTGATAAGAACTGGGGCTACAAGTACGATAACTGCAGGCATATCCAATTGTGACCTTATTTGTGGTGCCTATACCGCTTCTTATCGCCAATGTAATCAGAAGCCTTAATGCTATCCGTTCCGATCCTTTCATGCAAGTAGAGCAGAATGTACCCACAAAACCCTCTATTCTAACTAATTCAGACAACCTCCCCCACCTTATTACCCTAAGCCCAAAACCCTAAACCCAGGACTATAAGGCAGTTTCCCGAAATAAGGGAACCCCAAAATAGACCCCAAAATACTATAGTCCTTATTATTGGGACCCCCAAAAGGGTACCCCCAATTTTGGAAACCCTAAACCCTAAACCCTGAAGACTCTTTCAGTCAGAAGATTTCACGGGCCTCCTGCCCTTCCAGGCGCAGCAAAGGTCCAGCAACCTCCAACCTTGGAGCAGGGCTTTAGGGCCTGCTAGTCCCCCTTAAGTAGATAGAATGTAGGGTTTAGGGCTTGGGGTTTAGGGGTCCCCCTTAAGTAGATAGAATATATGGTTTAGGTTGGGACAGTGGAAAAGAAAATGGAAGCTACTCTCTAGGGTTTAGGGTTTAGGGTATAGTCCCCCCAAAGTGGATAGAATCTGGGGTATATGGGGATCTTATTATAATATACCCACTGCCATATTCTATCTACTTACGGGGGACTTTAGGGGTTTAGGATTTAGGATTCAAAGGCTCGGGCTTTACAGTACGGTTTACGATTTCGTGTCCAGAGTTCGGGCTTTAGGGTTTTAGCTTTAGGGTTTTAAGGTTTAGCCGGGCCTCTCACATGGGCCCTTAATCCTGGAGAAGTCTACGTGCCCAGCATATACCCTCGAGTTCTCAAAATTGTGTGAGGCTGTTGTTCAGTCTGAGCAATAATGATTCTCTATGAGGGTGCGTGCCGTACATAGTTACGGGGAGACTTGCATTCTAAACCGTAAATCGAAGAACAGAATTAAGTCCTGATGTCATGATGAAAAGGGAAGGTTGGACCACTCCGTCGCGTAACAAAGAACCCTGGGCAAAGTGGACTCTGGCTCCCACAGCACCCCAAACTGCATGGAGTTCCCAAACCAGAGCCCTAAGCCCGAAACTACGCAGGATTAATCAACGGCTTGCCTCTGTTCGACTTGCTGGGGTGCAACTGCTGTGAGGAGCCTGAGGTAATAGTAATCCCCTCCCCCTAATAAT
>CAJNIZ010033525.1:60274-70690 GCA_905231905.1 Symbiodinium pilosum | reverse complement strand
CTAAACCCTAAACCGCGTAATACCAGCGGAGTGCCAGGTGCCGCCCTGTCTCCTCCCTTGGTGCTGTCAAGCGTTCGACTCTCGTCATACAATTTGTATTAGACATCATGCATGAGCGTAGCAATGAGGATATCTAGGCATTCTGGGATATGTGGGGGTATGAGGGGCTTAGGAATTAGGCTTAGGAATTAAGGTTGTTACCAAAATCCGCATGAGCCTAGCATACATAATTCCCAAGATGTGAGATATTTAGGGTCATGCAGTATTGCTAGAATTCGCCGTACCTCAGAGGTCCCTCATGCATGCCGCGGCTGCAAGGACGAGATTCAGTGCTTGAGGTTTGTCATGAGACTATCCTGCACCACCCTACCATGCACGCCCATTGACAACAGGGCTATATAAGTTTACGAAAACGGAAAGGCTCTAAACCTCTAAACCCTAAGCCCNNCCCTAAGCCCAGAGCCCTAAACCTTAAACCCTAGACCCTAAACCTAAACCCTAAAACGCAAACAAAACCCTAAACCCTAAACGCCCTAATTTGCGGGCAGGCCCATGGCAATCTTTTGTGAGTTTGAAATACAACCACTCTGCAAAGACATACTTTATTTAGGGTTGAGGGTTCGAAGTTTGGGGTTGAAAGTTTAGGATTTAGGGTTTAGGGTTGGTAGGTGTTAACTCCAGGACAAGTTTGTAGAAAGTGTATAATATCGCAGCTGGTCCCTCCACCCACTATTTGTGGCGCAAGAGGAATATATAGGGACCTAAATACAAGTACCTCGATCCCTATCGATCACTATTCAAGGCTACGGGGCTCCTCTAACTGTTGCTGTCAAGCAACTTAAATTCAGCCGCTGTAACAGGGACATTCCTATTCTGTATTTTGAACCCATAACATGGCAACTTGACCTCAGCTCCTTGCCGGCAACCCAGTTCAAGGCACGTCTATGCCTTACTTCGAGCTTGTGGCGCCAGAATGTTGTTCATATTTGGTGGATGTCTTAACTTCAAATCTATCTTGCAGATGCAAGTGCCCATATACCGACAACAGGGGCGCGGTTAAGGGTTTAGGGCCTAGGGTTTGGGCTACCGTGATGTTGGGCGCTCAAGTAGTTTCTGCAGCTGCGTGGACCCTCAGGGACAGGGTTTACATTAAAGCCCGGACCATTCTGACGGTGCCCCTAAGACTCAAACCTTGAATGCCAAACCCTAAACACCCCGAACCCTAAAACCCAAATCCCTAAACCCCAAACCCTAAAAAGGGCGGAGTCGAAAAAGAATCTGCCACCTTTTCGCCACTAATGCAATGTGGCATCCCTATATAAGCCCAATATACGTTAGTAGTTTCCATTTTCTTTTCCATTATACCTATATAACACCAACCCTAGACCCTGAGCCCTATATGACCCCTATAATCCCTACATAACCCCAATATATCCCCTATAATACACAGGACTTGGCTCTCCTGGACCCGCGCGTATCTTGCCTTTGTCGGTCCTGAAATACCCATGTGAGCCATAGTCTTAATTAACTCCTTAAAGGGGATTATATAGGGTAATCTCGGGATACAAAAAATATGTGGATCTATTGGGTTTAGGGTTTAGGGTTTAGGGTCTAAACTCCTTGAAAGGGGGGGTTTTTAGTGGGTGTTTTCTAGGGGACCATCATAGGGCTTATCAAAGGGGACGCTAGCCCATGTAGGAAACAATCTGAGCCCCAAGTATATACCATATCACCACCGAGAGTAATTTTCGTATGTATCTATCTCGAACACATATTCAGTGCCCCAATCCTCCCTTAAGCACCTGCCGAATTGCTTCAACTTGGGTCACGAAGCAGAGGGTTCTGTCTTTGGGGGTTACCTGTCCTACCTCTGGTTTAAAGCTTCGGATCGAGGATTTACGGCTTGGGGTCTGCAACCCCAGGGGTTTAGGGCTTAGGGTTTAGGGTTTAGGGTGTAAGTACGCCCAAAGATATAGTCCATAAAGCTCGCGGTAATTGAGGTGGCAGAGTCAGAGAAATTGAAGCAGGGCATCCATCTTTGGTTCGAATTCCAAGGGCTTGAGGTTCAAGGTGTAAGGGCTTAACCGATTAGTTCATAAACCCTAAACCCTAAACCCTTATAGGGTTTAGGGGTTAGGGTTTAGGGCGAGGGCAGCTGGCCTTTAGGCAACATTCTTGTTTGTCATTGCCTTTAACCCACCCGAAAACAGAAGATGTCCTGGTCACGTGATAGTTGTTTAGGACCTAAATTGTTGGGCGCCCTAACCTAAACCCTAAGTCTCAAACCGTGGACCCTAAACCCTGAATTTAAGCCGCAAAACCTAAACTCTAAACCCTTAGCCCTATAAACACTAAAGCCTAAACCATTTGGTCAAACCCTGGACTCTGTGGTGGTCAGGCGGCAAAGGCATTGTGATAGGCTTTAGGGTTTAGGTTTGGGTACTCTATCTACATAGGCGCCGCGGTACCTATGCAGGAATCTGCTTGGGCCCCAGGTATGTACCCAAGGAAATTTCAGATGGGTAGCTTCCCCCCATGGAAGCCTGAAAATTGCCCTGAGGTGCTGGTCATTCTCCCATGCAAGCCTTATGTGAGCTATAGTCTAAACTCCTTGAAGGGGGGATATATGGGGGTTTATATATGGGACTACTATAAGGGTTATTAAGGGGGATACTAGGAGTTTAGACTATGGCTCATGTAACTTAAGGGTTTAGGGCTTGTAACTCCCCACCTAAAGAATCCCTCCGGATGAATTCTAGGGATGCCCACAGTACCCCCCTATGTGGGCCCCGAGTGTATACGCCCTGAACCCCAACCTTCAAACCCTCGATACTACATCCTAAACCCTGGACCCTACACCACCCAAATCAACAAAACGCTCAAGCCTAAACCCTGAAGCCTAAATTCTGAGATATAAACCCCATATACCCCTACATCCCCTTTCAACAAATTCTACAGGCAGGTAGCTGAAACCCTCGGGTTGAAGATTTGAATGGGATTCCCTGAAAGGTTGCGGGGATTCCATGGTTTAGGATTTGGGGTTTAGGGTTATGGGTTTAGGGTTTAGGGTTTAGGGTTCAGGGTTCATGGGGTTTAGGGTTCATGGGGTTTAGGGTTATGGGTTTAGGGTTATGGGTTTAGACTATACCTCATATATTTTCATCCACAAGGATGCAATCGTTATTGCAGAACGCAAGAATCATGCTCTCAGTTAAACCCCTTGTTCAATCCAAAGGCACGTTCAGCTTTGACCCTGGCAGCCAGCAGGGGTTCGCATATCTCCTCCAAGTCCGCAGAGCTACAGCTTCCAGTTCTAGAGACCTTTTGTATCCTAGCAACTTGCAAGGATTCTTAGAGGGTTGTGCTGAAGCGACCATCAGGATAGCATTCAAAATGCAAATCTGCACTTGCAGGCAACTGACGGCATTCGCCATGCGACAAAGCTTGAGCCTGGCCGGTGACCCTTTTAACAGTATGTTGTTCAAGTACTACATCTTGGCTCGCATAGATCAGCCATTCGAAGGCCCGGATGTTGGTATGCACGAGCATGTCCTCGATGTTGGGGACTTTGTGGCGGCCCTCACATCCAGAGAGTATCGCAGCCTGGATGAGGAAATCATCCAGGGCACCCGTACTCTCTTCGAGACCTTGGGAGGGTGCGGTTGTCTGCCACCATTATCTTTGCAGCTCGCTTCCATCAGTGCCTGTATCCACAAGGATAAGACGGCCTGGCCGTACGCATCGATGAAGTACTAAGGCACTGCTCAGTACTTCAGAAGCCTGAAGAATCCTCGTAACCCTTAAGCAGCTACCAGCTTGCTCACCTCGTGGGCCCAACAGTAAACCCTAAAAACCCTAAACACAACAGACCGCACGTAATTCCTTCCCTCTGTTTACGCTCAAGCCATGGCTCAAGTGTGCTGTATGCGGCCGTTGGGGAACGGCGAGCAGAGGGCAATGAAGCCAGGTGGAAGGGAGCATCCTTACAGAATCTGAACAGGAACTCACGGCTGAGGGGTTAGGGTCTAAGGATTTAGAATTTAGGGTGATAGGCTCTAGGGTGATAGGTGTTAGGGTGATAGGCTTTAGGGAGATAGGCTTTAGGGAGATAGGCTTTAGGGTGATAGCTTCTGGAGCCGGATCGTGTTGCACCAGGAACAATCTGAGGGCAGCGTCCAGAAACCCTCAGGCCGTTTTCTGACTGCCGCACTTTTTATGCTTGGGTTGACCACACCCTAAACCCTCAACCCTAAACCCTACATGAGCTGTAGTCTAAACTCCTAGTATCCCCCTTAATAAGCCCTAGAATAGTCCCCTAGATAATCCCCTATATGATCCCCCTTTAAAGAGTTTAGACCCTAAACCCTAAACCCTAATCCCTAAACCCTAAACCCTAAACCCTAATCATTAGACCCTAAATTTCTTTTGGTTCAGGGATTAGGGGACTTTGGGCCTCCCTTTCAGAGCAGGGACCCCCGCCATGGCCCAGGGGGCAACCTGTTCAATCCCTCACCTACGGGTTTCTGTACATCTAGATCACCCAACAGTAGGGTTTAGGATTTAGGGTTTAGGAATTAGGATTTAGGGTTTAGGGTTTAGGGTTTAGGATTTAGGGTTTAGGGTTTAGGGATAGTATAGGGTACCAATGGAGGTTCCCTCTGTTAAGGGTACAGTTTACCATCTTCATATGCTAGGTGATTATGATGTTAGTAATCGTCATTGAGGCTTGGGGGACTGCCCTAAACTCCCTTATTAGTAAATCCCCTCCCCTGAATAGGGATCATGATAGGGATCCTAATACTAGGGCCCTTCAAAAGAGGGGGTCTGTCAATCATGAGCCTACATCCTAAACCTTAAACAGTACTTCCCATTTTTCCATTATCCCTATACAAACCTTAATATATATTCCCCATACCCCCCGGGTCTACATTAAGCCCCAATTGCACCCTTTGCACCCTTGGGGTCCTGCTCGCGACGCCGCAAGCAAAGGCTTTATCTTGACGATTCGGCAAGGAGAAGCCGCAGGCTTTTTTCTGCGGGTTTTGGGGTTTTGGGTTTAGGGTTGAAAGGCTTAGGGTTTCGGGTCTAAGGGCTTAGGCTTTGGAGTTTAGAGTTCAGGGTTTAAGGCTTAGGGTTTGGGTTTAAGGGTTGCGGGTTGAGGGCTTGGGGTTTGGGGTTTAGGGTTGAGAGTTTGGGGTACAAGGTCGTCAAAAGAGTTTTTTTTTGTACAGCCGAGCTTTCTTGTAACAAAAGATCCTGCGTTCTCATAGTCGACTAGAGACTAAATGGCCGGGCATGCAGGGTTCCCAAACGCTCAGCGCTTGAACCGTAAACCCTTAATCCTAAAGACCTTGCGTTGAACGCAGGGAATGCCAAGGAACCATCTCAGGATAGTCTACTTGGAGGATGGGGGGTGGGGGAACTTATTATGTAGAGGTTTTACTTACATACGGGGTTTAGGGTTTATATAAGCCTTATACTACCGCAGTTGTTGTGGTTACTATATAAGCTGCTTGCTGTGTCGCCTTGAGCCTCCAAGTAGGGTTTAATTTTACGACGTACTCTGGCACTCCTTAGATTTAGGATATGTTAAAGAAGGCGCGAGGATTCCGTTTCAGACATGGAGGACTTTGGGAGCTTCATGCTCAAATAGCCTGGGGCCTCGGGCTGCCGTGAGGTGTTTTGCATTTCGGAGTTCTGAGTTGCCAACGCAGGAACAGAATGGTCTTTGCATGTGGTTGTGCCAGCCTCCTCATACTGAAAACCTTAAACCCTAAACCTTAATCCCTAAACCCTAAACCCTAAACCTTAATCCCTAAACCCTAAACCCTCATCTTTGGCCACCTTTGTGCGCATGTGAGATATGCGAGACTCGAAGCCTGCGTGTGTCCTGCAACCTCCATGGCCATGAATGATGGAGCCTCCAAAAGCATAGTGGCAGACTCTAAACCTTAAACCTATTAAGGCTGAAAACTAAGCCCTAAGCCCCAAATCCTACACCCCAAACCCTAAGCCCTAACGCCTAACCCTGAAACTCTAAACCCTAGGGGGGTTAGGAGCTTCAAATTGCAGGAGTATACCTGGGATCTACAGTATGTAGGCTCCTTCTCCAGTTTTGGGAGTCCCAGGTTCCTTCTTCAACCAGATTTAGGATTTAGGGTTTAGGATTCAGAGATTTAGGGTTTAGGATTTAGGGTTTAGGGTTTGGGATTTCGAGATTTAGGGTTTAGGGTTTAGGATTTAGGGTTTAGGATTTAGAATTTATGGTGTGGGGTTAGGGTTTAGGGCTTAGGTTTGATTACGGGCTCAGGGTTTGCGGGTTAAAGGTTCAAGGTTCAGGGTTCAGGGCTTGCGGTTTAGGATTTCGGGCTTAGGATTTACGGTTTCGGGTTTAGGGTTTGGAGGTTATCGGTTTAGGGTTTGGGGGTTTAGGGTTCAGTGTTTAAGGTTTAGGACTACCCTAAACCCTAAACCCTCAAGCTCATATAAACTTACCATTACTTAGGGTTCCCCATTTTCCTTAATTTTACATATTAAAATGCAAAATCCGCCCCCAAACCCTAAGCAAAGGTAATAAACCCTAAGGGTTGAGGGCTTGAGGTCACTCTTTGGCCTCCTGCTTTACTGAGCGTCCTTGAGACTCTAGGAGTGCGAAGTGGGCTATAGGGATGGGGTTTAGGGTTTGGGGTTTAGGGTTTAGGGGTAAGGGATGGGGTTTAGAGTTTAGGACTTACCTAGAAAGCCTAGTTACCCATAATAATGGGCTACTTGCACCCAAAGTAATAGGAAATTAGGGGAAAGTTGCCCAGAATTATGGGTAACTGGCTTTCTAGGTAGGGTTTAATATGGGCTTAGGGTTGAGGATTTAGGGTTCAATATGTGTTTAAGGTTTAGGATCTAGGGTTCCAGGTTTAAGCTTAGGGCTTATAGGTGATCCTGCGAAACTTCGGCTGAGCCCCTTTCACTTGAGACCGAAAGCCGCCCACGAGCCAAAAACCCTAGGTTTTAGGGTTTAGGGTTTAGGGTTAAAACCCCCTCAGAATTCGGGTGGTCCGTGCGGGTATGTGGTAGTATACGTGTCAGGGCATCGGCAAAACAATTGGGGCCTAAAGTAGTTCTGTGGGGAGCATCATGAGGAGCACCAGCTGGAAAGCGCGCCCAGCCCAAAAACCCTAATCCACCATGTCCTACATGTGAACCCCTGTGCAGTCGGCGAAGACTTGGATGTATCGGACACCTCCTCATTCCGGATCCCCAACCGAATCACCGTGGAGTCTCAGGCAAGTGATGTTTCAGATTGTTGGTTCTGGGTTCAGAAGGGCATTCGAGATGTTGGTGTAGACTGGCTTGAGTTTGACCACAAAATGGTTTAGAGCGAAGGGACTTGGGTGACCCCAATCCCCAAAACTTGGACCCTATTCAAGACATGTGATCACCATAGGACCCTATTTGGGGGGATGGGTCTGGGTACCCAAAATCCTCGCATCACAATTGAACCATAGCACCCAAATGCCACGACCCTGAATACCTATACTAGATGGTGGTTTCCCAAAATCGGGGGAACCCAATACAAGCCCCACAATACTAATTGTAGGGACTAAAAAAAGGTACCCCTAATTTGGAGAAAATTCAAGCCCTAAAGCTTCACCCTTGATCCTTAAATCCTCAATTCCTGAACCCCGCAACCCTATACCTTTTACTCTGAATTCATGACTCTCTAAGCCCTATGCCCTAAATTCCAGAATCCCTATCTCGAAAGGTCCCGGAATCCTAGAACCTTGAGACACACTTTCGACAACCCAATGCCCTAAATACGTTGGGATTAGCTTTTAAGGGTTTAGGGGTGTTGAGGGTACGGGGACCAGGAGGTATATGGGTGAGTGTAATTGTCCATTTGGGAGACCGTGAACTGCCTAGCTGATGCTTTTTGGCGATTCCACCAGTATTAGTAGGCCCTACATTATCACTTCTAATTTTGACATAGTCCCCCATGCCCTACTAAGTACTAGGTAGACATGGTCTCTAGAGGCGTAATGCAGGTGCTGTCGCCACTTCCACAAGACGTCGCCGATCAAAGGATGCAGGACTCAGGCATGTTTTGGGTTTAGGGTTTGGGATTGTGTGTGTTAACGTTGGTACTACCCACCACATGTGTTCTGATTATGATGCGTAGGGCTGGCATACTCGGATTTGTCACCATTCTTGATCTTACAACTTCGAACAGGCTCTTTGTCAGTAGACTCTTTTTACCCAGCTATCGTATATTCTTCACCCATAGTCTATTGTGGTCAACACGGCCCCCCGCATAGTGGGCAAGCAAACCAAGACATGTTCGTGTTCAGGGCTTGGGGTTTGGGGTTAAGTGCCACAGCTCTTCTGGTGACCCTCCACGTCCGAAGAGGCAAAAATATGAGCAGCGTTTGAACCCCCAAACCCTAAACCGTAAACCCCAGGAACAGTACTGTTTTTTATTCGGGCTCCATCTGAGTTGGGGGACAGATATCATGGAAACCCCCATAGTTGGGGGATGTTAGGAGGACTTCAGTGTAGATCCCCAAAATACTATAGCGCTTAGTACAGGCACCCCACGAAAGGTACTGCTGAACCCATATTGACCTATAACACCCTTATCTAACCTATATAAGAAGCCAAGAATTTCAGGAAGCCCTGAACCTTTTATATTCCGTTATATCCCTCTATATACCCCCCCACAGAGCCCCTGTATCCCCTTTGAAGGGAAGCTTGAGTGCTCATTTTCTGATACCAATCGGCTGGCGGCTGAGGAACTGAACTAAGTAAACTTCATCAGGGTTTAGGGTTTAGGGTTTAGGCTTTAGGGCCTTAACCCTAAACCCTACAACAAGAAGTATGCAGAATGCTAGCTTTGTTGGCAATTCGTAAGGGCATTTTTGTTTTGCTTCTACCTACTTTTGAGATCCAGGTACCCTAACCCTGGAGCCAGAACCTAAACTCTACCTAGAAAGCCAGTTACACATTTTTTTATGGGCAACTTTCCCCTAAGTTCCTATTGCTTTGGGTTAAAGTGGCCCATTATTATGGGTAACTAGGCTTTCTAGGTAAGTCCTAAAGCCTATAAACCCTAAACCCTAAACCCGAAAGGCCCCGCCACCTTTGTTGCCCGTCGTGGCCGTGGCGCTATGGCCTCCTTTGTCTTACGAGGCACCGCAGGGGTGGTAAGCATTTCAGGGCTGAGGGGTTTTAAATGCTGGGCCCTAGGGATGCCATGGGGATAGGGTTTAAGGTTTAGGGTTTCCCTTGAGTGGATAGACAATTACGTTTATATTGGGTTTATATATAGGGATAATGGAAAAAAGGAAATGGAAACAACTATTTAGGGTTTAGGGCTTAGGGTCCCCCTTAGTAGATAACATATGGCTTTGGGTTATACTATAATGAGATCCCCATATACCCCATATTCAATCCCCAGTAGCGCGTTGTCCCCTTTTTTTATTTGGGAGTTTCTCTATCAAGACTGAACGTTAGGAAAAGGGGTACCCTTATTATTATAGGGCTACTGGGGAACCCAGTGGCATTTAAGGATACACAGGGCTAGAGGAAAAATGTGTGTAGTGGTTGAAGGGTTGTGAAATGTAAGGTTTTGGGGTGTGGAGGATTTACCGACCGCAAAGCTGATACAGGCTGGTTCGGGTGCAGGAGGCTTTGGATTTTGGGGCTTAGTGGTTAGGGACTTAAAGGTTTAGGGGATGCAGGGGGTTTATGGGCCTAGTGTCTTGTTTCGAGATAGCGTAAAAATGCGCCGTATGGCTTCGCAGCTACATAGGTAGATTTTAACTTTGAGAAACTGCACAGCGCCCTGGGGTGCAGGTGCCTTGGGCCCGCGAGATGTGTTCTTTCTTTTTATGCTTGTTGGTGACCCGCGGGCCCAGTACCAAGACTCAACTCAACTACTTGGGACTTGGGCGACTTGGGTAGTAGTGCTTCTAGTTCACGTTCTGAGCAGTGCGTGACTATGAAAGTACTTGGATGACTTGGACCCTTACAGGCTGAGTGCATGGGTTTTGTGTATGGCTTTAGCTCAGTTTGTTGGGCTTTGGGCGTAGGGTGCTAATAACAGGATTTTGGTTACCTCCAGGCCCCACTATGGGGCCCATCTATCATATGGCTCTGATAGGTCCTTATTTCAGAGTTTAGGGATACGAAAGTCTTCTGGGTATAACTGTAAGTCTAGCCCCCCATCAGGCAGCTGTATATCTTAGGCATACCCTTGCGGCACCCTGATTCTTGGGAGAAGGGGGACGCTATGTCTAAGCCCTCGGGCCCCTAGGTCTATATAGATTTGAGGGTTTAGGCTACCAGGAGCGATGGGGTTGTTTCGCGTCCTGAAAAATCATGGAGTAGTTATGTCGGAATGATATGGGCTTGGGTAAAAACCCC
>CAJNIZ010033525.1:19255-42917 GCA_905231905.1 Symbiodinium pilosum | reverse complement strand
AGAGGGGGTTTTTAAAGGGATCTGTACGCCCTGAGGCTGGACAGCCTCGGCGAATTGTCCTAAACCCATGGTTCTTCCATTGTCGTCATTAAAAAACAGGCCTTCGGCTACCAATGCCTTTAAATGATTGACCCTAAACCTTAAGCCCTAGATTCTAGGCCCTACCTAGAACCCTGTAACCCTACCACTGTTGCGGCGTACCTATTTGTGTGTATAGAAAATACTAGATGTAAAGTGAGATCTTTTTCAGGAAAAAAAACGTGTAAGGCATAGGGCTCTCTTGGTTCAGTACTAACCCCTACACCCGAACCCCCCCCCAGAAAAGCTTCCTCCGCCCAGTGTCGCTCTTAATGAAGCAGGTAAGTCATCGTGTTTCCTGCATGAAATCTGTGCCTAGGTCCAGGGTTTTGGGTTTAGGGATGTGGGTTTAGGGTCAGTAACCCATAATTATAGTCTATTTTCCTGCTAGATTCCTACCACTTGAGGTTAAATTTACCCATCATTTTGGATAACTCTAAGCCGCAAGCTTTTTATTTTGGGAAACTCTGCATTTCTAGGCGTAGTCTCTGTTAAACCTTTGGCATCCCCGCCAAAAAAGCGATCACAGGAGTCCTGTAATGCATTTCTCCCACATGGTAGGAGCTCAGCGGAGACTCTCTAGCCTTTGGGGTTGGTGAAACCCAGTTTAGGGTTTAGGGTTTAGGGTTTGAGGTTTACGGTTAGGGTTTGGGGGTTCAGGGTTTAAGGGTGTGGGGCTCAGGGGTTAAGGGTTTAGGGCATATGTAATCCTACCTACCATGAATTCAATGTTCGGTTTTTTTTGAGGGCCAGTCAGCTCGTCAGCTAAAAAATGAAAAAGGCGTTGCTTGGGGAAGGGCGATCATATGACTCTTTAGGGCCCACATTTTGGGGTTCAGAGTTGCCAAAACCTTTTGCTTGAACCCTAAACTGTGAACCCAACACCTTCAGCCCAAAACCTAAACCCTACACTCCCTATTAGAGCAAGACTACAACTGCTCAGGTGTTTCGGCTTTGCTGTCACGGACGAGGACACATGGGTGCTAACGTGGCGCGGCGTCAACAGCTCATCAAGCGGGGGCAGGGGCTAGAATCTAGTGGCCTAAAAGAAGCTGAGCTGCGGGTTGGGGGTAGAGTAGACTTTGATCATGAGAGGGCTGACTCAAAGAGTCCAAGTAACAAGAAATTGTGAACTATGATCGGCCACCCCGTTTGTTGGAAGTACTTTTGGTAAGGAACGGTGCACTTGCCCGAAACCCTAAAATCTAAACCCTATACCCTAAACTGCGTGGCTTTTTGAGCCTATCTGTGGTGGTTCAGGCGCTTAGACAAACAAACTGTTGGGCTGAAGCTGGGCTCAGTGGCATTGGGCTTTATTTGGATTATTGGGTTTAGGGTTTAGGGGAATTGGGCGTAGGGTTTTGGGTGGCCGTTGCTTTGTGGATTTGAGAAATTTTGAAATCCTCGCAGGGTTTAGGGTTTAGGAGGTTTGGGCGTAGGGTTTTGGGTGGCCGTTGCTCTGTGGATTTGAGAAATTTTGAAATCTTCACAAGTGCGTGGAGTTTACTGGGATAGGATTTACTGAGGAACTTTGGGCGAAGTGATGAAGTATGAAGTTGCGCGCAGTCTGTGAATGGAGGCGTCACCGCGTTTGTCGATAAGGGCCGACGGATGATGGTTGTTTTAGACCGGAGTCCCTAGAATCAGGATTCCAATATGTAGGGGTCTGTAGTGGGGCCTGTTGATGCAGCCAAGTTTTCATTTCAAGATGACCACGGCATCGAAACTAAAATTGCTTGTGCAAGGTTTAGGGTTCAGGGCTTAGAGTTTAGTGTTCAGGATTCAGGGTTTAGGGCTTATGCGGGAGTTTCTCAAAACTATTCTCTAGAACCCCGAGTCGGGGGCCCCCATAATCGCTTTAATTTATAATCCCAAGATATCGCTAGGAGGATCGTAACGACCGCGGTTGTGAGAAGTTCCCATATAGTTCGAAAAGCGAAAAATGTCATGGAACCATGTAGGACCATGACAGGGATTATATCGGCAAATTATTTCTATGAGCATCCACACCCTCGCGGGCCCCACATTAGATGTTTGGAGGCACCTTTGTCCTCTTTACATTACATACCTACCACTACCCTAAACCCTGCACCCTATATCACCGAAACCTCTTTTTCGTGCATGGACCCTTCGGGAAGCCAACTATTAGAAGGCACGAGTACTCGGGCGACGTCAAGCGACCAATCCATGCATTGGGCCCTCGCAGCCTTACTTTGGAGGACCCGCCTGGGCAGGTGGGATCCGGGTCGAACTGGCAAGGTTCAGAGTCTAGGGTTTAGAGTTTAGCGTTTCAGGGTCAAGGTCCCAAAGTCATGGGTTTTTGGGTTTTAGGTTTTGGATTGTAAGGTTTATACGATTTGGAGTTTGGGGTTCAGCCTTGGACTGTGGTGCTTAGCGAGCTGTAAAGGTTCAAAGCTTTGGGTGGAGAGTGCGGGGTTCTGAGTTTTATGCTTGAGGTCGCAGGGCTTCGAGCCTTAGGTTTAGGGTTCGGGTTTAGGAGGTGTTCATGCAGGGTTTTCCGTCGCTGCTTATGCGCCATCGTGGCGCTACTGTTCGTGGCATACTCCTGCATGATCCTTAATGATACAATCAAGATGTTCCTTAGTTACTTAAATATAAGGTCATAACAGATTCTATTCATAAGCCATGGTACCCACTGTTGGTCAATGGCTCGTAGCTACAGTTGATACAGCACACGCATGGCACTAAGTACCTGATACCTTGGCATTCGGGCGATGAGCATCTCAGTATCAAACCGCAGTACTGTTACAGCTAATGCTACCATTGTGAGTCTTAGCATTCTATAGCTGTTGTCATGTTCTAGCAGGCGATTGCTGCAGCCGTGGCTTCTGCCTTCTATGCAGACCGGTGCCCCAAAGCCTAGACCCTACTACAGGGGCCTAAATGATTGCCCCTTTAGAAGGGTTTCTCGGATCAATTTGATTGAGCTACTGCGGACTTGGAAGCAGATGTTGTGCGAAAAAGGCCTTCAAGAACTGATGGCATTCCCTGTAAGTCGTGGAATCAGGGTTTTGCTGTTTTCTTGCAGTCCTGCCCTTTATGCACGAACATGTAGCACGAGCTTGTATTCCAAGGGCCCCACGTTGCCCATATTACTGTCGTGTCCGCAAGTGCTACAAGCTTTCTCAGTACAATTTTGGTAAGTATTTGGTTGTTTTGCATAGCCGGGAGATAAGCAGGAGTACTTGTATACCCCTATCTTTCCCTTATGCTGGTTATACAAGTCCAACTTAAACAACCTTAGCATTTAATTTTCCGTTTGTCCATTCTCCCATACACCCCATGACATTTAATGTTGACATCATGGGCCCCTAGTATGCGCCCTTAATTCTGGGATCCTTGTATACCTACTATATACCCTATATGAACCCTGCAGGGTCCCTGCAATCCTCCTAAAAATGCCTCGGGGCCCATGACCTTAGATCGTTTGTTTTGGTGGGCGCATGCATCAGGTGGAAAAGACCCTTATTCCTGACGTTGACAGTGCCGTCTTGCGTCTTGGCATCGGCCCAGCCCTAGAAAGTAAATATTGTAGTTTGCCAAAAATTGAGGTACTTTTATGCGGGCCTCGAGAATAAGAGCCCCAGGGAAAGCAGGCTTTCAATGCCGCGCTGAGGATCAAGGGTGTTTGGTTCAGGTTCCAGAGAATAGGTGTCTATACATGCTTAGGGTGCGAGGTTCAGGGTTCAGAGTTTAGGGTCTCGATGCAGGGTTTAAGGGCATGTATGTGTATACATGGCAGGTGTAGAGTATTCTATCGGCACCAAATGCTTTTCCCAGGAAACACAACTAAACTGTTTAGGGATTAGGATCAGGGTTTTAGGGTTTAGGGTTAGGGGTAGAATCCAACAAAGCAGTCGAGCAAGCACACCCCACTACCTCAATACCTCAGCCTTTGACCCCGTAAACTTAAGATCCAAATCTCTAAGCCCCAAACCACTTTGTCACAAACTTATACGAAGCCTTTTGTCAAGACCTCGGCCCAGACATCCATGCACTGACCCAAGGCTAAGCAATGTGCTTGCACCTTCTGAGACAAAGCAGCTCATCGCTTTAACCGAACGCTACTCGTCGGCGTTCGGCAGGAAGTCAGATCGTGCAGGTAGAGTTTGGGTTTTTCGCCTGAATGAATATATTAGATCAATCCCCCTGAAGGTAATAGCTCCTTTTTATGGAGCTCACAGGGCCTTAATCTACCTACACCAGTCCGCTGTGGTACCTATTACTGGGTGAGGCATCGACCCAAAGCATATATAAATTTAATGAGTACACCATGATACCCTGAATCCCAAACCCCTAAACCCCTAAACCCCCAAACCCGTAACCTCAAACTCTTAACCCTTAAAACCCTTAAACCCTAAACACCTAAACCCTAAACTCTTAAAGCCCTTAAACCCTTGACCCTAAACTCTTAACCCTTAAAACCCTTAAACCCTAAACCCTCAAGGTAGTAAGCTCCGCTTTCTGGACCCAGGCCTCGGCTTTCTGGACTTCAGTCCGCGCAAGGACAGGCCTTTAGGTTTTGGGGGGGGCTTGGATTGCTTGGGTGGTTTTAAGGGTTTTAGGGGTGTTCAAGGGGTTTTCGGGTGAAGTGCTTTAGGGGTTTTTAGGTGGTTAAAGGGTTTTAGGGCTTTAGGGTGCTGTAGCGGGCTTTAGGTATTCTAACGGGTTTTAGGGGCTTGGGGGGTTCAAGGGTTCTTAGGTGTTTTAGTGTTTTTTTATTGGTCTTAGTGTAATTTTAGGGGCTCTAGAGTTTCAGGGGCCTCAGGGGTTTCAGGAATGCTATAGAGGGCGTATAGGATGAAATTAGTAAGCTTGGGGTTGAGGGTTTGGGGGTTTTAGGGTTGAGAGTTCAGGCCCTAAACTCCTCAACCTTATCCCCTAAAACCCTACACCCTTTAGAGGAAAAGGCGCTTCTGTGACATGAAGGGCTAAGTGCGACGCAAAGCCAACCCTGAACGAGTCTTGAGATTGCTTGCGCAAGGCTTCGTTTTGTTAGGGTTTACTGTTCAGGAATGAGGTTTTAGGGTTCAGGCGTTTAGGGGTTAGGAATCTGGGAATCTAGGGTTCAGGGTTCAGGGTAGTTCTTGGTCCCTGAGAAGACCCCTTGAGAGCTTGGGACCTGAAGCCAATCCCTAAACCCAATTAACCTTGATCCTAAGCTCGAAGCCTTTGGGGTTATGGTTTAGTGTTCAGGGTCAACTCAAAATCCGTAAGCCTCCCAAAGCAGGACACCACGCTGCCAAGCTGCCATATGGTTGTGTGCGACGAGCCTCAGCTAGATGAGCTGCTGCTGGCAGGGGCTGAGGTACAGGGTTTAGGGTTTAGGTCTGAGGTATAGGGTTTAGGTTTTGGGGTTATGGGGCAGTCCGATGTTGGCGAGCTGTCTCTTCCTCCTGAAGCCCCAGATGCCGGTAACATTTATGCAGAGCCACTTGCACCGAACCGCTAAACCTTAAACTTCAGATCCTGCAGCCTGAAGCGGCAAAGGTAAGCGTAGATGCCAAGAGGCCCTATTGAACAGTTTTCGATATGTTGGGATTTATATACTGGGGTTTATAATTCAGGAGGCTCAAAAGGTGGGATGAAGATACGTGGGTTGAAGGACCCTTAGTATATACTCTACTATATTGGGGCTCATTTCCTATACCCCACCTTCTTTTTCCCCACCATTTGAGCCCTCTGCATAATGGGGCTTAGGGTATTCTACCCCACGACATGAGGAGCTTCTTTCGACCATCTTTGCGCGATTTGCTGCACATTTGCCACCGGGTGAACGGGACTCACGAGCCGAGGCAAGGGGTCTACCGTGGGGGTCGGGGTTGGAGTAAGGGTTTAGTAGGACTTAGGGTTTAGGGTCCCGGGTTTAGGGTTTCCCGTCTAGGGTTTAGTGTTTAGGGGTTTGGGGTTGGGTTAAGGGTTTAGGATGTAGAGTTTATGCATGCGGCCTCTCGGACAGTCTCAGAACATCCGCTTGGAGACAAGACTACAGAAGTTGGAATTACGGATTGTCATTCAACAATTCATCCCGTGGAACCGCCGTGATTTTGAGGGTTTGGGGCGTCGGGGTTCATTCAGGCTTTTGGTTTAGGTTTTAGAGTATGGGCTTTAGATTTTAGGTAGGGTTTACGGCTGAGGGGATACTAGATAATCAAATGGAGAAGAAACTGGGGCATGACATGGACGCTGGAGTGAAGGATTTCTTGCGATAGTTTCCCACATGATGGTTGTAGATTTGCATGACCAGGATTTAGAGTTCCTCACAGACCTCAACCTCAATACATTTTATCATTCGGGTCCCTACGATTTTTCTTATCTTAAGGCGTTAGGTTTTGGTTTGTGGATTTAGGGTTTACCTAGAAAAGCCTAGTCACCCATAATAATGGGCTACTTTAACCCAAAGTAGTAGGAAATCAGTGGAAAGTTGCCTTTGATTATGGGTAATTGGCTTTCTAGGTAGGGATGAGGTGTAGGGTTACCAAGGGAGCAGTACTTGCTCTGCGTATTAGCTTACGAGTGCTCAATAGGGGACGGGGAGAGGCAATAAGATGGTACCATTATACGGGCACGCTTGGAGATGCTGATAGGGGACAGAGAATACCCTAAACCCCAAACCCATCCCAAACCCTCAGCCCTAAATCCTGAGCACTAATCCAAAACCCTAAACCCCTAAACCCTAAACACCACCCCTAACTTCCCTGTGGGTCTCAGAACGAGCAATGACCCTCAACCAAAGATTCTACCCTATTTAGTTGCTGGTAGAGAATGGAGGTATAGTGGCTCCTACATACTCCCCAAGAATATGGTACCCCAGCCTTTTCGATTCCGCAAGCCCTAAGCCCGAAATTGTAGCTTTGCTCTGCCTTTTTTCACTGCATCCTAAACCCTGGACCCTAAACTCTGGCAATGGATGCTCAACTGCTTCAGGCCTTCAACGGGCGCTGGCGAATCTACAAGCACCTCAGTGAACTTAAGGTTCAGGATTGCTTGGGCCGCCACAGTGCATGGGCCCCAACAGCTACAGCGCCTAGACAAAACAGAACTTCTTCTCTACATTGGTATGAGGTTTTCGGTGTGGCTTGTGAATGGCGAACGTGTGAGCTATAGTCTAAACTCCTAGTATGCCCCTCAGTAACCCTCAGAATAGGCCCTTATATCTTGCCTTGTATAACCCTCTCTAAGCTGTTTAGATTATGGCTCAAATTACCATAACGAACCTGCAGTACTTGGGGGCACTAACATGACTACCACCTACTAACCCCCTGTATTTTTCAAGCAGGTATGGCATGAATGCCACCTTCCGTCCACATGCTGTGCGGCATGCATTCAGCACATGGTTCCAGGCTTAAGGCTTCTAGTTGAGATTTAGGGATTATCAGGGGGCTTGAAGACATTTGGTCCCTCTACCCTGAACCTAAACATAGATCTACATGAACTGTGGTGTGACTGTCAACCCTAGAGCCCAACCTAAACTCCAACCAGTAAACCCTAAACCCTAAACCGCAAATGTTTGACCCAAGACTCTACCCCAAACCCTAAACCCTAAACTGAACCTAAACCTACCTTCCTATAAAGGTACATCAGCCATTGCCTGACTGTCTTGGGGAAGCGCCTCACTCAACTTGATTGATAATCCCCTTAAGTAGATAGAATAGGATTTAAGGTTTAGGACTTAGGGTAGGGTGTAGGATATAGTCCGCCCTTGAAAAGACAGAATATGGGGTATATGAGGATCTTATCATAAGATACCCAGAGCGATACCCCATCTACTTAAGGGGTACCTAAACCCTAAACCCTAAGCCCTAAACCCTAAGCCCTAAAAATCCTGCACGATGTCTCAAATTCTTAACCCAGCCGGCCCGCAGCCTCCATCAATGAAACATTCGCTGGTACGTGGGATGTCACATGTAATCTAAGGTTAAGGGTTTAGGGTTTAGGGTTAAGGGTTTCCATTCAAGTGTCCTCTTTTTCCCATTGTGAACCACGGTTCTGCAATCTCCAGATGGGCTTGTTTTGGAGTTGTTGGGTAGGAGATTCTTGGTCTGCATGCTGGCCTGGTTATGTAATATTGTTGGACACACAAGCCTCTGAGCCACTTTAGGGTTTTAAATCTTTCGGACCTTTACACCCTACACCCCTAAACCCTAAACCCTCCCAAATGGGTTTTTCGGGTTGTGGGTTTAAGGTTTGGACTATTGGCTCGGAAGAGGGGGGGCAGTGCAACGTTAGTTTGAGCCCCTTGTATCTGCTTTAGGGGTTTTGGGTTTAGGGATTAGAGATCAGGGTTTAGGGTTAGGGCTAAGGGTTTAGGGGCTGGGTTTAGGGTTTAGAGACTAGGGTTCAGGGTTTTCCGCTTTTTGCCCTGTATTATCCAGTAAGCATGCCGCGCAAATCGCTCCTTTGTCACACTCTTCAGCAATCCGAAGCCTAAACTTACGCATTCTTAGTAGGGAATGAGGGAATACAATACGGTACAGGGTTTAGGCTTATGGAATATGATCCCTTTCTTTCTCTCTTTAATATACTCCCTCATTCCCTACTAAGACTCAATAAGTAATTTGACTCAATGCCTCCACGTAAAGCACTTTATGTACACTCAGGGCCTAAAGGCTTCCCACATAGTTGCTTTGGGGGCCCTCGTGCAAATAAGACCTCTGTATTATCTACCCTAAACCCTAAACCCTAAACCTAAACTAATCCTGCGATTTAAGCGCCTGTGAGGTGGATGGAGGCTGGCCCTACCAGGGCCTCACCAAGGAGGGAGAACTCAAAGATGCGCGGCACTTGGTCAAATCTGAGAAAGGTTTCGGAGAAAGGTTTCGACCAGGAACCATGGGGTATAGGGTTTAGGCGTTGAGGGTTTAGGATTTAGGGCTTATGGGTTTAGTGTTTAGGGGTTTAGGGTTTAAGGTTTCAGCCTTGGGTTTAAGGTTTAGGCTTGGGACTCAGGATGTTCAGGTTTAGAATACAAGGTTTTTGGGCTTGGGGTTTAGGGATTTCCCTGTTAGCCCTTCCGCCCCTTATACTACCCCCATAGACCGTCATAGACCCCCTGAATTAGAAGGTTACTTTGGGAGAACGAAAGATACTTTATGATTTACGCCTGGCATTCAGGATTGAGTGTTGGTGTTTCAGGGGAAGGTGAAGCAGATTACACCGGTCCGTCTTCTGGGGAGCCCCAGGGATCCAAATCGCCCAACGTAGGGCCTGTTTATAGAGACCCTCACCCTAAACCCAGGGTAATCTTGAGCAAGCTTGGGAAACAGCCTATCTTGGGCATCACAGAAGGAGGACCCCTGTGGGACACTCTCACTTGGCAGCGGGGTACTTGGGATCTAAAGTATCAACATTTACCTGATCGGACCTTTAAGGCAAGGGCACCGCAAGCTTGACTACCTAAACCCTAATCCCTAAACCCTAAACCCTAAAACCTGAACCCTAAACCCTAAACCTCAAAAACCTTTGTCCATAAACCCTGAGCCCTAAGCCCTGAACCCTAAACACTAAAGGGCTTCGCTAGCCCTTCTTTGAATAGCCTCGACATTCTTCACAGGGCAATGGTACCAAAGCATTAGATACATCCTTCTCGGGTACATCTAGGTTGCTGTCAAGGAACTTAAGTTAAGTAACCATAAAGGGTATGTATAGGGTTTAGGGTTTAGGGATCAGGGTTTAGGGTTTAGGGCTACCATTCTGGGTATATATCGTAAATAATGGAGATTCCCCAATATAGTAATTTAACTTAAGCTCCTTAACAGCAACCCGGACATTGGTATTCCATGTATGCCCTACCTAGACTCCTATACCTTGCCGTTTGTTGGGATACTTAATAGGATTTTGGGTTTTGAGTTTGGGGTTTAGGGGTTTGGGTTTGAGTCTAGGGTGTTGGGTTTATGGCATGTCTGGTATATTCTATGTATACAAGTAGGCACCCGAAAAGAAGTGTATGGGGGTCTAGGTAGCCCAACTTGCTTCTCAGCTACTAGGTCAATGAAGAAACCTACAGAATTACTGATATTTCAATTCTGGATGCCTTATGATTCTAGTATAGAGTGTCTCAAATAGACCTTAAACTGATTGTCGAAATATTTAGGCCCCCTGCATTATTATTCCTGTGGGTACCCCTAAGCTCCTAAAACCCTAAAACACCCAAACCCCAAATCCTGTAGGTTCAAAAAGTAGCCTTTCCCCCTTAAGTAGCTAGAACATGGCTTTGGGTATATTATGTTAAGATCCCCATATACCCAATATTCTATCAACTTAAAGGGGACTGTAACATCAAACCCTGGATATCGCCAATCGACCACTCGCTTGCTCGGTGGTCCCCGGAAAAGATCCGATTTTAACAATTCCTTAAGGGAGCCCTATAGAACCCTAAACCCTAAACCCTTAAATTCAGGCTTCCTTTGTTATGGTTTCGGAGTATATATCTCTGCCCCTTAAGGCTTAGGGTTGGACGGCCGGTGACTTGTTTAGGTTTAAGGTTTGGGGGAGCCCCTTATGGTGAACATGTTGGCCAGAATGGAGGGTGGCTGGAATAAAGGGAACTGACCACTTTTGCGTACACACTACGCAGTCCTACAATTAGATTTCTAAAGCCTGAACACTAAATCCTCCAGCAGGGTGAACGAACCCAATCCCTATATCAAGTATTCGCTTATTCCCTACTAATCCCACAGTAAGTACACCCAGAACACCAAACCTTCAACCCTACACCCTAATTCCTAAATCCTAAACCCTATATCCTAAACCGTAAACCCTAGAACCCAGAACACTAAACCCTACACCTGGTAGCAGACGCAAGGTGTTCTCCTCGCAGCGATTCACGCAGATGACGTGCCTCCGTTGCACCAAAGTAGTTCGAGACCATTTGAAGGGGGTCATATAGGGATATAGTCTAAAAAATTGAAAGGGGGTTATACAGGGGCTTATATAGGTGACTATTACAGACTATAGGTCATATAATCATATGCCAGTATCCAGAAATTAGGCACCCTGATAATGTTGAGAACCATTTTTCGGCGAGACAGTTTGGCCCCGAGGATTAAGGTCTAGGCCTGAAGGCTTCTAAAAAGTTTAGGGTTTAGGGTTTAGGGAGGGACCCTGGGAGTTGCAGAGATTAGAGAGAGATTATGGGTGCCCCTGCTAAGGGTTATATAGCCCAAAAGTTGCAAGCTCCAACATCAAGACCTTAAATCCTCAACTCCAAACCCTAAATCGTAAACTCTAAACTCTAGCTCGTAAACCCTAAACTAGCAACCATGTCAAGGGCCAGAATAATCGAAATATTCATACATTAGATGGACAATTTCTTGCGTGACTCCTTCTATAGCAAAATGCTAAACTAGAGTAGTATAGAAGAGGGCATGAGGACATGGTATTTGTACCTTGGAAGACGAGCGGCTTGATGGTCCGACTATACGTGTTGATCCTTTCAGATACGCGGTTTAGGGTTGAGGGTTTAGGGTTTAGGGTGGATGATAAGCACCCTGTCAGCTTTCAAGTTTGAGCGGCGAATTGCTCTTGTGGAGTTTTCCTCAAATTAGTATCGTCTTGGGGGGTCCCTATGATTAGGATTGTTGTATTTGGGGTCTAGGTTGTGGTTCGCCGATTTGGGGGAACTACCACTAAACCCTAGACCCTAAACCCTAAACCCCAAATCCTAGCACATCAATAGCAGTGGGATGGCTGGTGAGCCTTGGATGGGTTTGTCATCGAAGAACATATGAACATATCGAGGCTGAACACACTCTGCTCTACGCCTTGGATAACACTAAACCAAGCGTTCCTAACCGTTTAGTAGCGGGAATATTCATGATCACGGGTGACGTGGTAAACCAAAAGCCCCAAACCCACCTAAACCCTGCCCTAGCTACGCCTCAAAGTACGCGCCTAGCCGCGTGGTAGGGGCTTCTGCCCAGGTAGTAGTTTTTTATTTGGGGATACTATGGTACCCAATATAGAGTAAGATTATATCCTCCTTGTCAATATAGTATTTTACATAAGGAATATTATCTTACTGGGTTTAACCACCAAAAAAAACACCACTCAGGTGCCTCCTTTATTTGAACGATGACTTCGACGGAGGCTGTTGGGGCTTCGAATATCGGGTTGCCTTCTCGGGTTGTAGTTTGCGACTTTGAACAAGAGGAGGCACGACGGAGATCTACTGCTTCATGATCAGTTTCAAAACTTCAAGATCAGACTCAAGCTGGCCCCTTGTTATGAACCGGTGGAAGATTTTTTAAACATATCGTCTCTTTTCGGGGCACTATGTAAAGCTCGCCAGCATATGTATGGTACGGAGCAGACAAACCATCATTTTGACAACAACCCCCCCCATGTCATACCCTGAACCTTAAACCCGAACCTGAGCCCGGTGCAGTTTGCAAAGGGGAATGTGATCTGAAGGTCTTTCCCCTGCTGACCTTGTAACGCACAGGTTTAGGAGTTAGGGTGGGTTAGGGTTTAGGGTCCCAGCACGTCTCGGAGGGTGGAGCAGGACGTAAAGTAAGTAGGATAACGAAAAGGGGAGAACCGAAGGCATTCCATTAAGACACTCACTACTTTCCCCAAACCCTTGACCCCAAACCCTTAACCAGGTAGGGCCACCCTCTAAGTATTGTAAACCCTATTTCGCGCTAGTCCCTCATCCTTTAGTCCATGCGCCCTTTAGGGTCTAGGGTTTAGCGGTTTGGGGTTTGGGGGTTTAGGGTTCAGGGTTTAGGGGTTTAGGGTTTAGACCCTAAAGCCGAATTTCTCGACCATAGGAGCTATAGTCTAAGCTCTTTAAAAGAGGGTATACAGGTGTATAGGGGAGTATTGTAGGGGATATTACGGGGGATACTAGGAGTTTGGGCTATAGCTCACATGCATATGTACATCCCCGCTCAGGGAATGCTAGAGATCCCCGTAGACCCTGCGCAGGAAACCTTTAGCCCCTGTAAAGAGACCCCTTTCTTATCCCAGTCACACCTTTAAAGCTACTCGTGGTTTCGTACGTTTCCATGGTCCGCCGTGCCAACCCCAATCTACTTTCATCAGGCCGCCTAATATGGAGGATGCCCACAAAACACTGTAGGATCCCAACCCTTAACCCTAAACCCGAAATCCTAATTATGTACATGGTGTGGAGCAGGGCTTCTGTTCTGGGAAGTATTATTGTGGTTGGGGTGAGAATCCCCCTGCACATGTACTAAGGAGCTGGCTGTTGGGGTACAGGGCAACCAAAGGTAGCTGACTTATTTGCCAGAATAGCTCCTGTTCAATCCCTAATCTCTTTCTATTTCATCTTCTGACACGACCATAGTTTTGTCAAGTACTTAGGCCCGTATATCATTCAGAGTAGCAGGTGAAACTACCTTCTTCTCATCGCGTATTCCTGGCAAGCTGGCAGTGAGCGCCAAAGTGCCTCTGGGACACGATCTAGTTTTTCCGTTTCGCTTGCTTCCTCCTAGTATCCCTATCATGTATAGGGCTCAAATTAGGATTAGACAGTTAGTTATATAGGAGCCATATGGGAATGTTCCGGGACATAGTGGAAAACCTACAGTGAGAGTAGAGAGATAGTTAGTAAGGACCGATACTTTAATGGACAAATCCTAAACCCTGAATCCAAAATCCGAAGCCCGGAAAACATAGGAGCCAGGCGTTAGGGGTGTGAGTCGGGAAGGAAGGAAAGAAAAAGAACATGCAACCAGCTGCCTTTTTTTGGAGTTTGGGAAGGTTGGGGACCCCTAAACCCTCAACCCTGAACCCTAAGCCCTATACCCCACTTGGAGGCCCATGGGACTTAGTAACTACTTATAGCTGGGCTTATAACTCTACTTATAGTCCCCCTAAGTGGACTTGAGGGGGTTACCCGAATTATAAGTAGTGTTCTAACCCCAGCTCTAAGTCGTTACTAAGTCCCATGGGCCTCCAAGTAAACCTGAACCTAAAGTAGGAACTCCTTGCCTCACCACAAATATCCTTGACCCTGTCCCGTAAGCCCTCATAGACTTCTTGACCGGGTTGCTGTTCAGGAGTTCAACTTATATCACTATAATGGGTATACATAACAATTGGTGATGTTCCCCTAGTATGGTAAGTTAGACTAAGTTCTTTAACAGCAACACGGAACACCAAACTCAAGGACTGCAAAGGCAGGTAGCGCCCTCTGCTTCTTCCATGGTGGACATCCAGCAGCTTGAGAAGGATTCAGGGTTTAGTGTTTGCAGTTTAGGGATTTGGGGTTTAGGGTTTAGGGTGTAGAGTTTGGGGTTTAGGGATTGGAGTTTAGGGATTTGGGGTTAAGGGTTTAGGGTTTAGGGTTTAGGGTGTAGGGTTTGGGGTTCAGGATTTGTAGTTTAGGAATTTGGGGTTCAGGGTTTGGAGTTTAGGGATTTGGGGTTTAGGGTTTGGAGTTTAGGGATTTGAGGTTTTAGGTTTATGGTTAGTTTTAGTGTTGTAGAGTTCCAGTATAGGTCTTCCGGTGACGGCTCAGGAGTATAGAATTTAGGTATGCGTGGACGAGATTTGAGTTTTTAGGGTTACAGTGTCCATATCTACGCTTTACGGTTCAAGGGCCATTCAAGCCATATACTAGGGTGAAAGGGTTAAGAGTAAGGCCTCATTGCCTGACACGAGATTTGAGACCTTCAGCACTACACCCTAAACCCCAACTCTAAACCCCAACCCTGAACCCTAAACCCAAAGTTCTAAGCCCTAAACCCTAAGCCCTCCTAAACACTAAACTCTAAACCCCAAACCCCGTTGTGGGTTAACATTCAGCTTTTTTAAGGTGCAGTAGTTGCAGGGATAGGGCTTAGTGGTAAGTAGGTTGGTAGTAGACATTACAGGGATGACTGTATGGCCTCTGGGGTACAAAGAAAGCTCTGACCCTGAAAAAAAGGGGGAACGCCTAGAATCTAGCATCGAGCGTAAGGACCGGTGCTTTGGGAAGGGTGGAGATCTGCATATGACCACATCATGCTACTTCAGAGAACTGCCTACATAGATCCCACATCGGCATTCCGATAAGCTTCTTGTCAGGGCGTCGTACTTCTCAGTGGGATTTCCGTTTCCCTGTAGGTGTTCTAGGTACCCCAGTAGTACCTTTGTTCCCTTTTCAGTTTGGGGCCTCCTTATAGCAAAACATAGGGAAAAAGGGTACCCTTATTATGCTGGGGTTTCTGGGGACCTAGTGTTTCTTCCCTTTCTGCAAAGGATGGTGTCGAATTTGGAATCGGTCTCTAGTCTTGTGCTGACAATTGGGCGCGAACGCAGACTGATAGCCGTTGTCCCATGAGGTGCTTTGTCAAAGCATGCGCGCAGACGCCCTAAACCCTAAACCCTGAACACCCTAAACCCTATAAACCCTAAAAACCCTAAACACCCTATAAACCCTAAAAACCCTAGAAACCCTAAACCCTAAAACACCTGCGCTTCGCAGAGGATTTCAGAGGCCCTCTTCAAGGATTCTATTAGGCCTTAGTTTGAGGTCAACCCCCCCGGGCTGCAGAAATTCCTAAGGGTTTTAGGGTTAAAGGTGTTTAAGGGTTTAGGATTTAGGGTTTAAGGCCCAGGGGCTTTTAGGGTGAAACCCCAGCAGCTCAGGCAAGCCCCTGGCACGAAGGCTCTCCAGTTTTGCAAGGCCAGTGCAAAACCCTTAAACCCTTAAACCCTAAACCCTAACCTTCCGTTTGCGGAGCCCTAGCACCTGTAGGCTCCTATGTAGCTCCTTTTGGGGTTTGTACCCTAAACCCTAAACAATGTTTCTTTTGGGAAGGGATAACACTATACGACCCAAAGCGGAACCTGCACATGCGCCCTAGGTTGGGTTCGGGATTTGTTGGTTTAGGGTTTAGGGATTCAGAGTTCAGGGTTTAGTGTTTAGGGATTTAGAGTTTGGGGTTTCGTGTTTAGGGATTACTGTTTAGGGTTTAGTTCGTAGGGATTAGGGTTTAGGGTTCAGGGTCAGGGTCTAGGTTACTTCGAGGTGTGGGTGTGCTTTGTGGCACTACCTCGGTCCTTCTGACTTCTGAGCCGTAGGATCATACCACTTATCTTCAGTATTCACTTACTTGGGACCCCCGGACAGGATACCTGGCTCAAGGTTCGGGTTTCAGAAGGCTACCCTGAGGGTCCAAGGACCCAAATAACAGGGTTTTAGGGCCCAAATACCATTGATGTTATAGTATTTGGGTCCTGAAAACCTATTTGTTGGGTCCTTGGACCCCTAAAACCCTAAACCCTATATATCCCCCTCTCTAACTCCCCTTAAAGGGCCCCTATTATTTGGGTCCTTGGACCCTTAGGGCTAGGGTTTAGGGTTTCGGGTTGGCTGTTGAAATACGTTAGGCCTCCAAGCTTCCTTTCATGGGCCATTCACTTGGGCTACAATCCCTCCCACTGGGAGCTTTAGACTATAGGGTTTAGGGTTTAGGATTTGGGGTTTAGGGCTCACGGTTCTCACTGGGAGTTTAGACTATAACTCATGTAGTATCTTTTTTGTTCCATGTTACTTTGGGAGGGTAGACAGCAAGTAGTATGAAGACCCGACGCGGCTTGACTCTAAACTGTAAACTGCGGGTAAGCCTATTGCTTTCAAGCTTGTCGGTGAAGATCCGTGATTAAGAATGCGCCGCGTCGGCCTGCAGCATTTCCATGTCGAGTCAGCAGGCTTCAACATCAAGCCATGTTTTCACACTTCACCACGCATATGGTATATACCTCGGGCCCAAAAGGGTTCCCAGATACCTGCTTCAAGGCCCAAGTATAAGCCATATAGCTACATGAACCGTTTGGGACAGTAGGTTGGCTACAACAATGACAACCCTTCAACGCAGAAATCCAAGCCTGCAGATGCCGATGTTACTACATGAAGCAGCGTTGGAGCTAGAGTTTAAGGTTTAGGGTTTAGGGCTCAGGGCGTAGGGGTTAGGGTTGAGGTTTAGGGTTATAAGTGAGTGTATATAGGGTTCCAGAGGAACATGGATGAGTGTTTATCTTTAATGTCCGTTTTTGGGGCTGGGTTACGAGTTCGATTACTACCATGCATGACTTTTACTGCGTTTGCCTGCCCCTATGAGTTATAGTCTAAACTCCTTAACTAGCGGGCTTTATAGTGGATTCTATAGGACTACTATAGGGATTATTAAGGGTAAGATGCTCGGAGTGTAGACTATGGCTCATATGAATGTATTATTATTACCCTAGACCCTAAACCTCAAGCCCTAAACGCTAAACCCTAAACCCTTAGTGAATACATTATTAACGTAGTTGTTACAATTGTCGAACTTCATGCCCATCTCTTGCCTCCTTGGCGGTTTACAGATCTAGCGATAGGATGAGGGTTTAGGGTCTAGGTTTAGGGTTCCGGGTTTAGGGTTCAGCGTTCAGGGTTTGGGTTCAGGGTTTAGGGTTTATTCTTTAGGGTTTAGGGATAGCGTGAGTGGGCATTTGGAGCCTTACAGTAGGAGTGACGGGGCTTCAGGTCTACATAGCTGTTCAGGGTCACCTAGTCTTGTTCGAGCCCTCTTGACCACGTAATCCCTAAACCCTAAGCCCTGAAACCTAAACCCAACACGCTGAACCCTAAACCCTGTACCCTATACCTACCTGCACCCCCAAAGTATGTAGAATAATGGCATTTTGGGCTATATTTAGTGGTTTTGGGCCATTGTTTTACCTACTTTGGGGGTTTAGATATACCCTAAACCCGTATACCCTAAACCCATGATCAGATCAGCTCTTCTCGCTGGAGGTACCAAGTACATCGTGCAGTCGGATCTTGTTTTTTCAACGCTGCCGGACTATGCCGTCATCTACGGCACGATGCAGCTTGGCATTCCAAGCCCAATCCAAATTCCCAAACCGTAAAACCTAAAGGGTTTAGGGTTTAGGGTTTGGGGATTTAGAGCGTGCCAGGAGGGCCAAAGCAGCCTGGATAGTCAGTTGAATAGCGCGGAAAGCTGGGATAATTACATGGCTCAATACGGGGTAAACGTATACTTCTACTAAATTTCCCTGACCCTGCAGTGAGAGTTGCAGGCTTCCAAGGTGGGCGTAGAGTTTAGGCTTTTGGGCAGTACCTTGGGGCATGTAGTTTTGAACCCAAAGCCCTCTGCCCAACCATACTAATATTATACGTGGTATTCTATTGATACTTAGATCCCTTTGACTTAGTTCCACTGTCCCGCCCCAGCTGAGGAACCTCTTCTCCTATGCGAACCGGGCCCTTGCAAAAGCCATCGGCGACTTGCAGGACCGTTCGGAATCAAGCGAAAAAGAGTGCTAGCGCTTTCGATTTTTTGGTTCCTCCGGGGCCCGGGGCCATGTAAGCTATGTAGTCGAAACTCCGAAAGGGGGTTGTACAGAGGGTAATATAGGGGAGTATGATAGGGGCTATTCAATTAAAGGGTTTACTATTAGGAGTTGAGCCTAGCTCGTGTGAGGGTTGTATTAGAGACATCCGCACTAAAAAGGAAGCCACCTACTTCATGGCCAGTTTGGGGACCGGTGCTTTAGCACCTAACAGACCATGCGGGTATTTGGTAAATACTGGCGACCTGAAGTAGCTATACGGGAACTGTTGGGGCTACAAGTATAGACCATATGAGCTATAGTCTAAACTCCTTAAAGGATTTATGCTGGGGAGTATTATACCCCTAAAACCTTAACCCTAAACCGCATAGAATCTGGGCAAGACTGGCCTGGGTTAGTCAGGGACATCCAAGCTTAGAACTTACGACCAGACACACTATTTGTCTTCATGCAGGGTTTCGGGGTTCAGGGTCTAGGGTAAACACTAAAACCTAAAACTCTAAACCCACATCCGTACCTAGCATCTGGGTGCCACACTTTGCATTTTGTTTCAGTTGACCGGAAGCTGCCAACTTGAGACACATGGCACTTGGGAGATCAATTTCTAAACCCCATCTAGCTATACTATCTTATCTATCTATCTGTCTATATATATATATGTGGTTTAGTGCTTAGGAATTGGGGTTTAGGGTTAAGGGTTTAGGGTCCCGAACCCTTCAGCTTATCAGTTATGTACTGCTAAGGGTTTCGGGACGGCTTTTGGCATTGTGCAGTCTTCTTCGATAGATGTTCTAGGGGCCTGAGTATACCAATATTGTGATCCCAGTTTGCATATTTCTGGTATGGGGTACCTGAAGTAGATCTCACCATGGTATTAAGAACTTTCCAGTCTTCCCTACATTACAAAATCTCCTGTAAACTCCCTATACAACCCCATAGGGCCCTAAATTCCTTTTCCCCTTGCACTCAGCACAAGGTCCTCAGCCCCACAACCGAGCCCTAAACCCTGCCCCCGGAATGCTAAACTCGTTTTATGCCAGATTTTGCTGAGGCTCAGTTCCAGACAGTCTCCTGCTGCTGGCGCCTGAAGGCGGTTTAAGGGGTTTCACGGTTTAGGGTTTTAGGGTTTTACGTTTAAAGGGTTTCAGGGTGTAGGGTTCAGGGTTTAGGATTTCGGTGCCGTTGAAGGTGGATGTTCTGCGGCATGGTAGCGTCCTTGCGCGGTTGACATTGCGACTTATATACTTACTGAATCCCAAATGAAGGACCTCTAGAAATCCGTCATCATCCTCATACATGCCTCAGGGGTCTCTACTGTAAAGGTCAGGGGGACTACCAACCCTATACCCTATAAACCCTAAACCCCAAACCCTATAAATGCTATAAACCCAAACCCTATAAACGCCATAAACCCTAAACCCCCTCAACCCTACCTATGACACGTAGAAGCCTCACAGCGATCTCAATTCTCCCCATTGTAACATGGTGATGCCTCCTGGTCAAACCTAGACACCTTAAACTCCACGCCCTAAACCATAAACCTCAGAGTCTAGGGTTTTGGACCTGAACCCCAAAAGTATGTAGAATACTGGCTTTTTTGGCTATGAGTTTACCTACCTTTGGGGTCCAGGCAAACCTAAACCTTAACCTATATGCCCTCAAGCCTACCTTGATCCTAGATGTTCGTCATGTTTAGGGTTCTGTCCTACATTTTTGTAAGGTACCTCCCACCCAGCAAAGGCAGGACATCCAGGGCCCAAGTAAGACCCTAAACCCTAAATCCCTAAACCCCAAATCGCTTAACCCCTAAACCCTACACCTAAATCCTTAAATCCCTAAATCCCTAAAGCCTTAACCCCTAAACCCCTTTTTCCCTAACCCCTGTGGCCTGCAGGCTTTGTGTTCGACATCGTGAATTGCCTGCGCGACCCTCTCACGGTGACGTCCCAGGCCTGCTGCTTTGAAGGTTCAGGGATTAAGGATTTAGGGATTCAAGGTTTAGGGTTTAGGGTTTAGGGATTTAGGGTTTGGGGTTTATGGATTTAAGGTTTAGGGATGTTGGCTTAAAGGATCTTGGTTTTGGTTTATGGTTTATATAGGGTTTAGGGATTTGTGGCCATCTACCCTGTATGTCCATGTGTGCGTGAACATGCTCTATGTAGATAGATATATATATATATAGATAGACTTATTGTATATATACTTGGGGCTCGAAGGGGTTCCTATGAAGATTGTGCAGGCACCTCCGGGCCCAAGTATATTATATACCCCTTTGTGTCCCAAGCATGTACCATGCACCTCCCACATGGACCATTGAATCTCTAAGTGTTTACGTCTTTGGCTCTTTTGGACTTAATGGGAGTTCAAGGTTCAGGAGAACGCGTCATTGGCCGATAAGGACGAGTTAGGCTTAGCGGTTACGGACTAGGGTTTGGGGTTGCCCCAAACATCTTTCTTTTGCTTATAGCCATATGAGCCATCCTCTAAACTCCTAGCATCCCTCTCAATATCCCCTATACTAGTCCCCTATATATAACTCCTTTAAGGAGTTTCAACTATAGCCCATATAAGAAGTAAGAAGAGAATCATTTCTTTGGCGGACTAGGCATGGGGCCGAATCCTTTCAAAGGGAACTGAAAGCCCTGAACCTAAACCCTTGAAAGGGGCTCTGAGCCCCATACATCCCAACATATTCCTACGTGAAATCCCCTGACAGGAGCCTTAAACCTCCTAGAGAATGCAATGTTGGAATTGCCAAGAAAAGCACCCAGATGCAGTACCCAGATCTTGCATGTGCGGTTCGGAGTTTACAACTTCGAGTGTAGGGCGTAGGGTTAATGATTTTGAAAGAGAATGGCTCCAGATATCCATATGCAGTAGGAGTTGAGTCAGGGTTCCTGTGACGGTACATAGAGTTCTTTAGGAACATCGAGTGTATATATGTGGTGTCCAATTCGGGACCGCAAATTGAAACCCTACTATACATAGAACCAAAATTTTTTGGCCCCCAATGACGTTGTAGGAATCTCTTTGGCTGTTGTGTATGCTGTGTAGGTGCCGGTCTAGAGTGAGAGAAAGAGGGAGAGACATGGAGATTGCAGCTTAATCGTTAAGCCCGCGGGGCCTTATACCTTGTTTGTTTGCGCTCGCGGTGTCTGGACCTCGAGCCCTGAACCCTCCACCGTGAAAACGGTCTAGGGTCTAGGGTTTTTTGGTTTTGGATTAGGCTTCGGATTTTAGAGTAGGGTTTAGGGTTAGGCTTTAGGGTCGCGAACGCTGTCCTATACCACGGACAGCTAGCGTTCATATCCGTGTTTGTTGTAAAGCTGGTGAGATTATGCCGCATGACAGGATTATATCCCTTGAGATTATAGAAGTCTTTGTATGATACCTATTTTGGGCTTCAAACTCTTGGAATAGTATGTTCCCATATAGGCAGTTTAACGCCCAACTACTTTCCATATACCTACTGTAAATGGGCCTTTGCATTAGACTTTCTCATGCAGTGACAAGAGGTCCTTGCGTGCCGGCGCGGGGATCGAACCTTTGCTGCGTCTTTGTGTCTCGGCCAGTTGGTTCGCGAAGGGAAGACTTGCCAATAGTATTCTCTAATAATCATTTAAAACCATAGTACCTAGACCTTCCTCCTACCCGCTGCTGGGGGCTAATTACCACCTATTAGGGGCCGTATATCCCCAAGTAAGGGTACTAGTACCTAAATCCCTATATCATCCTAGTTTCCATGTAATTTTGCATCTCTTTTGGGTCTAGCGAAGCGGAGTTTGTTCATGGCCCCGCCGGGTATATCGGAGTTTCTCACTTTACTCCCCACATAACTCTGAAAGCAGACCGAGAATAAGGCAGTATGGTCCGTCTGATATAATGCATTCCATTCCCTGATTCGCTACTGACCACCAGTACGTCATACATCTTTAGGGTCCCTAAGACCGCTTTAAAAGCACCCAGGTTCAACCCTGGATCATCCTCCTAAACGCCTAAACCTTTTGGAGACTAGCATACCCTCCCTAAACCCTAAATACTCAACCATAAACCCTTGGTATTGGGCCATGGGGCGCCCAAAAGAGAAAGTCAGCCTTACAAGCTAGCTGACCAGTAGGCAACCCTTAGCCACTTTAGGGTAGTACCGTTTAGGGTCTAGGGTTGAGGGGTTTAGGGTTTAGGGGTTTAGGGTATACACTTATGTATTTCTTTATTTAGATACCGCATCAACCTGAGTTCAAAGCCGTAGATTCCGGGCAACGAAGCGTTTAACGCTCACCCCCCACCCCATATATTCTTGATGAGACCCTAAGTCCCATAATTCGCAGAAATTACAGCTTAAAGAGGTATAAGTGGTAGGAGATATACCCTTTCAACAGTATTTGGGCACCTAAATGTTTACTCTAACCATCCTCAGACCAACAATAGTATGGGTTCAATGTTTTGAATAAGGACGCGCCTATTCTGAATTTAAGGAATCCTTTCTACTTGAAGTCTTGGGCTGCTTAGGGTTAGGGACCCCAAACCCTAAACCCCAAACCCTAAACACAAAGAATACTGCCTCCCTGCGTGTTTGGATCAGGGCTTCCTCTTGGAGGTGCAGAGCACTGATAACCCTGTTAGGGTTCAGGGTTTAGGGCTTAGTGTTGAAGGTTTAGGGTTTAGGGCTCAGCGTTGAGGGTTTCAAGGTTTAGGGCTGAACCGTGTAAATTTCAACCATCAAGGACCCACCGGAAGTACTCTGACAAGAGAACTACATAAGCCCTAGGGTTTAGGGTTTAGGGTTTAGGGTCAGGGTACCTGCGGGTCTAGGCTAAACCTGAACCCTTAATCCCTTCCTCCTAGTATTAACCACCCCACCCCACCCCCCTAATACTAAACGCTCCCACTTGTGGTATATTATAACATATCAGGAATATTTAATATGGGGGGGGGGGGGGTGGCGTTAATAATAGGGAGACGGGATGAAACCTCACACCAATCTAACTCACCGCCCGCAGCTGCCCGTCTGAAACGCTTTGATGACCTGTAGGTTGAAGTAATCTTAAAGTCCGGGTAGCAGGCGGGCGTAGCGTTTACAGAGTAGGGTATGGGATGTAGGTCCCCCCAACACCATTATCAGGGCCCTGTGACAGCTTTATGATAGGGTTTAGGGCATCCTGTCCCCACAGACGCTCTCAACCCTAGAAGTAGGAAACTGATGACACAAACCCAAGAAAGGACTTACAACATGCCGTTCTGTATATGAGCCATAGCC
>CAJNIZ010033525.1:0-16635 GCA_905231905.1 Symbiodinium pilosum | reverse complement strand
CCCTAAATCCTAAACCCCAGGCCATCATGGGAGCAGGCGGATTCGCGCTTCCCTGGGCCTTTGCTCGCCTCGGCTCAGCTGGTGGCGCCCGGGTCGTCTTTGATGGGTTTAGGGTATAGGGTTTANNGGTTTAGGGTTTCGGGTTGAGGATTCAGGTCTGTCGGGGCTTGGGGTTTAGGGGGTTGGGTCTATTTAGTAGGCTTAGCAAGGATTTAGTGGGGTTCTAGAAGAGGGTAATGATGCTACACTGAGGTTTCATAAGGATTTAGCGAGGACCAAGGGTCTATTCCTACAGGGTGGGTCGTCAGAATGGTCGTTTTGGGACCGTCGTGGGGACCCTATGTCATACGGCCCCTTGTATCTAGGGTACTCAAAAATGGAAAACTTTCCATGGAGGACCCGCAGTTTCAATTTCATCTTCCATTTAATTTTTCATTTGAATGAACCATTCTGGAGTAAATGCGCCTAGACCCCTTCCATTTTCTTTTCTACCACCCCTATATAAACCTACATAATCCCTATACATTCCCATCTAGCTCCATATAACCCTATATAATTTTTATAATCCCCATACGTCCCTATCTGGCCCCACATGAACTCATCTAACCTCCCTACATTATTAAGCCCCATATAACCCTATACAATCCCCTTGGCAAAGGAGGCGCTGCGCTCTTTGCTTCCGCGATCCTGGGGCTCCTCGCACTGCGAGAGTTGGCCGCACTGAAGCAGCATGTGGAGATCCAGCGGACACTCGGAACGTGTTGGTAGTTTCCCTGAATAGCGGGACCCCATATAGTCCCAACGTACGATACTTCTTACTACAGGATGTATAGGGTCCCTTCAAAGGGGTCATAGGGATTTTGGGCGTAATTACAGGCTAGGCAAATGGAAGAGCACATGGAAAATGACATGGAAATTGGGCCTTGTACGGATGAATAGGCTTTAGGGTTTTACTCTCTGGTTGTTAGTAGGGAATGAGGGACTGGCAAGGACAGTGGGAACTAGTACATTGTTGGGGTTTTAGGGCTGTGTTAAGGAGTGTAGATTATTCGTCATGGCAACCTCCCAGGAAAGTGCTCATGTCAGCCTGGAAGGCCAGCCATTTGATTGTAATAGTAGCTGTTACAACTGATGAAAGTTGACATGGTAGTTGCACAATGTAGGGGTTATGTTCGGGATATCTACCCCAATAATGGAAAATCAAACGGAAAAGCAAGCGGACAATGAAATGGACACTGGATTTATCTAGTGGTTTTAGGGTATGTGGCAGTTGCCCAAAAGGGGTGGAGAACCCCAACATAGATTCCAAAATAGCACAATCCTTATTACAGCGACCCCAAAAGGTACCGCTGAGGGATCCAGCCTGAAGGCTAGGCCTGTGTAGTATGACAAAGCAAGGAACACGGTTGGAGCCACGTACGTGGACGTGGCTCGTGCAGCTTTGGGTGAAGCAGGTGCTTTGGCCGTGTACGGCCTGTCGATAATGTGCTCTGTGGGTGTTACGTCTGCCTACTTGGCTTTCGTGGCATCCACTCTGGAGTCACTTTTTCCCACGAGAAGCTACAGCCAGTGCTTACTTTCCGCTGCTGTGTTCGTGCTGCCAACCACGTGGCTTCGTGATTTCTCACTGCTCTCGAAGCTCTCTCAGAGTGGGACGGCGGCGGTACTCCTAGGATACCTGGTGACTATCCAGTCCGGGTCCTCAGAGCCCGTGGGCTGGTCAGAGACACAGTCCCGGTATCACTGGAGCCTGGGACCCAGTTCGTGGCAAGACCTTGCACAAGGCTTCGGCCCTGTGGCCTTCCTTTTCTGCATCCACTTCCTCCTATTTCCAGTGATGACCTCAGCCAGGTCATCAGCTGCACCAGGAAAATTTGTGCAGCTGGCCACCATCGCATTTCTGTGTGCTGGACTCATCAACGCCGCCTTTGCATACACCTGCCTGGCTTTCTTCGGACCCCATGTCTCCTCCATCGTGCTGAATGACCTTAGCCAGGGGACTGTCTACCTGGTGGCTACAAAGCTATTGCTTTGCGCGGACCTCCTGTGCTCCTACCCTCTGGCTCCTGAGCTCAGTTATAGGGTTAGGGATTGGGTTTAGGGTTTAGGGTTTAGGGTAGCATGTATCCATACGGGGGTTTCTCAAAATTGGGGGTACCTTTGTTGGGGGGATTCCAATAATAAGGACTAGAGCTTATGGGTGTCTATACTGGAGTCCCCCGACTTATGGAAACTGACATATTCTCGTGATGTGAGCTATAGTCTAAGCTCCTTACAGGGGGTTATACAGGGGAGTATTGTAGGAGCTATTTAGGGGGATACTTGGAGGCCCTAAACCCTAAATCCTAAACCCTAAATCCTAAACCCTAAGCTCATGTAATGTGAGTTCCTTAACAGCAACCCAGGTTTTTGCCGCGGGCAGGGAGATTGTCGAGCGTTCCCTTTTCGAGGAGGCGGTCTACCAGACCCTTCCGCACAAGGAGGTGGCGGGGGATGTAGGGGTTTCCCGAAATGAGGGGTACCTGTAAAGGGAATATAGCGATTATAGAGGGGGAAATATCAGGATTCCTAGGGTGTATATAGGGGTTTCCGAAAATTAGGCGTACCTTTTGGGGGTACCTATAGTAAGGACTGCAGTATTTTGGGGGTCTATATTGGCGAGTTTTCTTATTTTGGGAAACTACCATGTTTCAAAGCACTGCTATCTACCTGGACGCTCACCGTATTTAGCATAATAGCATTAGTGATTATTTTTCGGATTTTGGGCAGTACTTTTGGAGGTCCAGGCTTGCATAAGCAAGAAAACAGGAAGATGCCTGTTGAATTCAGTCATCCAGCTGCTAGGTGAGGTTCCTCATTTTTCAAATCTTATGCAAAACATGGTCTATTATTCCCACTCCTAGTCTCAATGGCTTTACTTGGGAGCTAGCCTGCACAGTCCATCGACCCTGAACCTGAATCCCCGGACCCGGGAACAGAAACTCTACACCCTGAACACTACCAGTAAAATCATGCCCAAACTTCGAGAACAAAAAAAGTGCCATTTTTCTACCTTTGTTCAGGGGTCCAGGTAATCCCTAAACTCTGAACTTCAATCCCTAAACTTAAAACCCTAATCCCTAAGCCCTCGGTCAGGTTCTGAAGGAGGCGCCCAGCCCCCGCCTGTCAGGGCCAGGGCTGCTGGTGGCCTGGATAAACAAGCATCAGATATAGAGTTTAGGGCGTTTTAGGGTTTAGGTGGGGGACAAGCAGAACTTTTCAGGGACTGGCACCTCCTGGATTCCAGTACACCAACAATTCAGGAGCCTATTAGATGATTAGCAAAATATTCTGGCCCCCGATTCCTTGTATGAACATGAAATTTTGGGTTTAGGGTTTAGGGGAGTGTGCCTCAAAGAGACTTCAACTTGATATTGGTACTTAGTATCCACGCCGCTACTTTAAGACTCTAGCCCTCCCAATGCAAACCAGGTGGTAGTTTCCATGCATAATTAGGGGGATTGCAATCCAAGCATCCTCATTCTGGGGTCCCACAAAAAGGTCCCCAAAGTTCCGGAAGTCCCCTCATATGGGGAGAAAGAGAGCCTTTTGCAGGGTAAACCCTTAAACCCAAAGATTTGGGGGAGCTCTGCTCTCTGACATATAGGCCCTTGCCAATTCCTCCTGAACCCAGCAGAGCCCAGTGTTCATTTCTTCTTTGAGTCTAGTCCACGTCTAACCCTACATGCTCTGCACATCTGGGGTTTCCACAGTTAGGGGGCCAAAATATGGATGTGTGCTGTGGTTTATAATTCTTCTTGCAATGCAGTATACTGTAGCTCATACTCCTTGTTGTAAGGACCCCCCCAAAAAAAGGGTGGCTCCTCCCCCGTATCATTCTGAAAGAAATTTGGGCCTTCAGGTGGATGGCAGACGCTGCGGTCTCAGATTCATGCTGGTGGCGACCACAGTGGCAGTGGCCCAGCTGGATTTTACGGCCATCCTGTCCCTGGTTGGTGGTGTGGCGCAGGCGGTTTAGGGTTTAGGGGCAATCCCCTTGATGGGAGTTTGTTGAGTGTTCCTTACATCATCCTTAGCCAGAATTGCGATGATCCCACATAATCCCGATATGCTTTGGGCCCAAAAGTAGGAAACATGGTCCAAAACCTCTGCGTAGCAAGGCCATTATTCTAATTACTTCTGGGGATCAGATAGATCTGAATTTTGGATGCGGTAGTGTTCATAAAGAGGGAGGCCCCGCTAGTATGGACCCGAATAACATAATCCTTCTTATGGTGACCCCCGAAAAGGGATCCCTAATTCATGAAACCCTTTAAACCCCAAACCCTAAACTCTAAACCTAAGGCCTCCCATCTTTACAGCAAGCAAGCAGGTGTTCCTCGCCTTTGTGCTGCCCCCTCTGATGGCGATTCGGTTCATGGGGAGCATCATGGGCATCTGGCACGCTGGCTGAAGTTTAAACCCTAAACCCTAAACCCTGGGCATGTTTCCTGGGTTTTGGGCCGCGAATTTACTTGCTCTTGGGGTGCAGGGCTGGTCAAACCTCAGACCCTACTTGGAGGTTCATGGGACTCAGTAACTATTTATAACTGGGGTTATAACCCTACTTATAACTGGGGTAACCCCTTTAAGGCCATTTAGGGGGGTTAGAATTAGGGTTATAAGCCCAGTTATAAGTAGTTACTAAGTCCAATGAACCTTCAAGTACACATGAAATCAGGAACGACTAGCCCTGACACCTGTGCGAGAACCAACGTCAAACCCGTAGAGGTTGGAACCCTCATAGCTAGGGTTTAATTTGGGGATACTATGGTACCCAATAATGGAGAATCAACTGGAAAAGAAAACGGAAAATGAAATGGAAACTGGGGTTATATAGGGGTTATATTGGGGATGTAGTGTGTTATTTGGGTATACTTGCCATAGTCCCCAAGATAGAGTAAGATTATATCCTGATTTTGGGTAATTATGTGTTAAATATTTTCATCTTGCTTGGTTTAGCCACCAACAACAACGCTACTCAGATGGACATCTTGTCAGGGTCAGTCATTCTGCACCTGTGCAATAGCCTTGCTGTCCTCCGCCCCCACATGAGCCATAGTCTAAACTCTTAGAATCCCCCTTAATAACAACTATAGTAATCCCCTATCTGACCCCTTAGGCCCTAAACCTTAAACTCTACTCCCTAAACCCTAAACCCCTACAGAAATCCTTTCAAGAGATCAGACCATGGTTCACATGTGAAAGCTAAAGCCCCAGCCCCGAAGCCCTGTGTTTCCAAACTTCTCATTTTCAGTCCTACACTCTACACATATGCAACAAATAGAAATCAGAGGAGGGATGTATTGGGATAATGGAAAAGAAAATGGAAACTACTATTTAGGGTACAAGAAAAAGAAAGAGAGAGAGAGAGAGAGATTGTCCATTACTGTTGTGTTGGGCCTTTCATAGTGTCTTCCGGTTTGGACACATGGCCGGTACCTCGGGCGTCCCGGATGGGACCGTGTGATTGCAGGACACTGGGCTCGGAGCACTGACCCAGATTGTCTGAGATTGTTCTTTGAAGGAAATAGTAGCCTCCATTTTCTTTTCCAATATCCCCAAGACAGGGTGGGGGGAGAGCAGCACAAGAGATTTGTTGCGGCAGGGCAGCTCTTCCTCAGCGTTCTGCTTGTTTAGGCATGTACCACTTTGCATTTTTTCCGAGTGCCTGTTTTGGCGATGGTTGTTTCGTACGTGGGAGCCACCTGATGTCTGCAAGGTGCTGGGAATGGCTGAGGTAAACTGGGAACCGCTCGCACAATAGATCTATGTTTGCGGGGCTGTTTTTTGTGCAAGCGGTATCGCGCTACACTCAGGAGATTCTTGTCTCATGCGCCGGGAGATGTCGGGGCGCTCATGCGTGGGGGGAACCAACTCCCCTCAACCTGGAAAGACAAAGGAAGAGAGAGAGAGAGAGAGAGACAGAGAGGAACTCCCCACTTCCCATCGCCCACGGACGGAAGAAGAAAGACAGAAAAACGAGAGAGAGACAAGAGAGGTGGGAACCAAAACACTAAGGCGCTTGATGGGCAACCTCCTACTGCTTGTAGCTGGCTTGGCTGCCGTAACAATTTCCTTGTTCGCCAGTCTTATCCCTGCAAAGCAGGACTGAGCCAAAGGAGCCAAAAAAGGGACTCACCCTGACGTTGAGGTATGAGACATAGTCAAGACTCCATAAAAGGGGGTTATATAGGGGATTATATAGGGGACTACTATAGGGGTTATTAAGGGGGATACTAGGAGTATAGACAATGGCTCATATAACTGAAATCACCAACAAGTAAGAGCATGGTGACAGGGGAAGTACTATTTGCTCAGTGTTGCAAATTGGGCATCAGCGCTTCCTCTGCTTCAGCAGCTCACAGTGTAGCGCCACGATGTCGGCTCTACTAGCTCTGTTGCTGCTTTGCCAGGACATTCCTTGTACCCTTAATTCATATTATGAGGCCCTACTTGTAGGTACTTAGGCCTAAACAGAGGGTAGTCGCTGCCATCAGCCCTATTGCACCGTCAAGGTTTCCTTTTACACCTCTAGCTCATCCGCAATCATGAATTGCAGGACTGGTGTGTTGCCAATATTATAGATATGTATGTATATATACATATTCATATACATATATATACATATACACATGTATGGGAGTTTCCTAACGTAGGGGACGCCAATATAGACCCCAAAATGCTACAGTCCTTATTATTGAGACCCCCAAAATGGTACCCTGAAAATGGTACCCCTAGTTTTAGGAACCCCCTATGTATATATATATATATACATATATGTATACAACATCGAAAAAGCCCTTTCCTGTTGGGATCTGCTCGTTTTCCGAACCTCCAAGTCAGGGCACAGCACGATTAAAAGCGGACAGTGCCATGGCTTTCATTTTCATTTTACTATATGAGCCATAGCCTAACCTCCTTAAAGGGTGTTATATAGGGGATTCCCGGGGATTTTATGGGGGACTACTATAGGGGTTATTAGGGTGGATAATTAGAGTTTAGACATAATACTTTTGGCATTCAGGTAGAGCCTACGCATCCGCTAAATCCTATACCCTACACCCTAAACCCTTAAGCCCTAAACCCTAAACCCTTAGACCTTTGAATTTCTTAAACCCTAAACCTTGAAGCCGAATCCCTTAAACCTTAAACCCTGAAGCTTAGACCACTAAACCCTAACCCCCCCAAACCCCAGATACTAAATCCTTTAACCTTAAACCCCAAAGCCGCAACCCTAAACCTAAAGCCTATCTATCCCCCATTTTGGCGATGGTCTCAGGCAGGTTGGGGGTGCAGCGAAAGGCCACGCTTCTGCTTGATTCACAGGTTAAGGTTTAGGGTTTACGGTCTACGGCTACAGAGCGCAGGGTTCAGGGTTTAGAGTGTCAAGTTTCACAGGTTTTGAGGAGCTCTTTGCCCTTTTTTTGGATCCTAAGTTCTTTATACAAAAGACTTCAAAAACAGTGACCTTATTAGTCCTAGGTTCATCATGGCACCCTAGTTCATCATTGTTGCCTGGAAATGTGTTTGCTTTCATACACGGGGGAACTCTTAATATAGACCCCAGGATGTCATCATCCTTATTTCGATAGCCCTCGTTATGCGAAACCCCTGAACACAGGGCATCTTTCGAGCCCTTGTTCTCAAGCGCTTGGGTTTTGGCATGGAGGAGCTACAAGTTTCCAAACCGGCTTAACTTACATGGTCTATGCCAGCCCCAGAATTCGCCCTAAGCCGGACTTTCACTTTTTCTACAGATGGGAATTTCCGACCCTAAGTACCGTATATTTTGGGAATAATGGCATTACTACTAGGGTCATGCAGGATTTAAAGATCACCAATACCATAGTATTCATTGCTATACTGCGTCTACGCTTGCAAAGGGCACCATGTTGTAAGTCGGAACAAGTCTCAAATGTGTTGACAACAACTCTAGAACTTCTTTCTGGCTAGGTAGCCAATTCGCATGGCATTCTGCCTTTCATCTATACCTCTATAGTGTCCTTACAGGTAGCCCTTGGGGTTCAGGGTTTAGGGTTTAGAGATCCTAGACCCTGAACCCTAAACCCAAATCCCGAAAGTCTGGCCAGACCACGTGGAGACAACTCTGGTCGCAGAAGCTCCTGCACAACTGGCGGCGGAGGCCACCCATCTTGGATGTTGCGGACTATAGGACTTCTGGTAGAGGGTTTAGGGTTTAGGGTTAGAGGGTTTAGGGTCAGGGGGACTTATATAGTATGTAGGCTACTAGTGGGGATAAGGGGGGTTATTCTATATTCTATGATTCATGGATGTTATATAGGTATGAATACTAATTCCTGCCTGGTGAGCCCGCAAGTAGGACTTGGGTTTTTGATATGGTCGGAATCATGACAGCTTTGTAAAGGTTAGCTCAGAAGCAGGAAATTAGGGTGTACAGGCGTGACATTCTCCTAACACCCTAACCCTTGAATCGTGAGGTTGCTGGTTTCCGTAGTGCCGAAGATTTGGATCCGGAACGGAGTATCTTTCATATGCTTGCCATGAGTATGAGTACTTGGACCCCAGGGTTTGTAGAATAATGGTTTTGTTGACTGCTTGCAGGGCTTTTGGACCATTGTCTTACGCCTCTGTTAGTAGCAGTAGCACAGCATGCGTATGATTGCTAGTGCTCTGTTAGTCTTGTTGTCGCAGCTTTTGGTTGTGTCAGCTCCATTACCGAATTACTCTATGGAGGATCAGCAGAACACATATATATATATATACACTTAACATATACTCGCCAGAGCCTAAATGACGATTGCCAGGAGTTCACAATCACAGTGTGTGATTGTATACTGGAGCGTTAGGTTCATTGTAAGGGTGCTTTTCAGATGGGCTAAGGGTTCCGGAAGCAGGGGGTCCCCTTACATACCCCAATACACTATGATCCTTATTATGGGTACCGTTCCAAAAGCACCCCTAATTCTCGAAAACAGGCATGTAGGGTCTATAGGGCTAAGGGTGTGACATCGGACTTGCTGAAAGCAAGCCTTGTTACATCGCTAACTGGCCTCCTGACACTGTAGGGTTTAGGGTTTTAGGGTTTAGGGTTTAGGGTTTAGCTTGGTGCAAATGCCCCAAAAACGAGCTTCAGGTACGCAATAAATGCTCCAAGGATTGAACTATGCAGGCTTCGGGTACCTGGGTCAGATTCTACCTGGCACGAAGGCGATCATGATCTGTTTAGGGCTTAGGGTTTAGAGTTTAGGTTGGGTACTGCCTCCACTCAGTAACAGTCTATATTAGGGGTCCTACTAAGTATATATAACCATATTATAATTATTATCCAACTGTTACTGAGGGGGGGGCAGTACCCAAAGTTTGGGGGTTTGGGGTTTAGGATGGGTGTGGGGTTTAGGGAGGCGGTCCTCTGACCGGCTATCCTACGGACATCCGTCCCTGTTCCTAGAGCAGCAACTTGAGTGATAGTATACTAGGATATAGGGGTTTTGTGTACCCTAAATATTAGGTGCCTTATTTAGAAGAGAGATCCAAAAGGGGACAATAATTTTGATAACCGCCCAAATGGTTCTTCAACGGATGAAGGCCTCTGGTCTCGCTATACTCCTTTTCGCAGGTTTGGGTACAGAGTTCTGACGCATTGAGATAGGACTTGCACTTTATTTTCCATTATCCCAATATGACCCCAGCATAACCCCAAATATATTCCTAAACCCAACCCCTAAACCCTACATCCAAGACCCTAAACCGCCTCAAATCCTACTAACTGAATCCTAATCCCGAAGCCCTCGCTCCTGAATCCTAGATCCTAAACCCCAAACCCTAAATAGTCGTTTCCATTTTATTTCCCATTATCCCAATATAGCCCCAACATAATCCCCAAATATCCCAACCCCAACCCCTAAACCCTACACCCTAATTCCTAAACCTAAACCTCAAATCCTACTCCCTGAATCCTGATCCCTAAGCCCGCGTTCCTGAATCCTAAAAACCTTCCTTTTTATTTCCCATTATCCCAATAGAACCCCAACATAACCTCAAAATGTCCCAAACCCAACCCCGAAACCTTAAACCCAACACCCAAAATCCTAAACCCCAAACCCTAAACCCTAATCCTCAAATCCTACTCCCTGAATCCTATCCTTAAGCCCTCATTCCTGAATCCTCAAAACCCTAAATAGTAGTTTCCTTTTTATTTCCCTTCATCCCCAATACAAGCCCAACATAACCTCAAATATGTCCCAAACCCAACCCCTAAACCCTAGTCCCTAAACCCTAAATCCTAAATCTCAATCCCTTACCCCTAGCTCCTAAGTCCTAATCCCTAAACCCTAACTCCTGAATCCTAATCCCTAAACCCTAACTCCTAAATCCTAATCCCTAAAAATCCCTAACTCCTAAATCCTAATCCCTAAACCTTAATTCCTAAATCCTAAACCCAACACCAAATTCTCCTATGTTCCTTCAACCTCGGCGTTCGGACGGCCCAAGCCGGAGCCTGAAACCAACTCAGCAAAGTTGGCCCTTGTATGGTCGCGATTAAGGGTTCAGGGTCTTTTTACTGAAGTTCTTCCATGAGCAGTAAATCTTACTACGCTTTCATTACTTCTATTTTTGTTTACCATTATCTTTATCGCAGTTAATAATACTGTCCTTTATTGCTGGTTATGATTACTATTACTCTTCCTATTCCTATCTTTACTATGGTGGATATTTAATATCCTGCACGATCCTAAGTACCCTAAACATTGGGAGTTCTGGTACCATAGTATATCAAGGTCATAGTATCATTAGTATTATTTACCATTAGTCATGAAGGCGGCTGGCAACACGTGGCTCGTTCGTGCGCTATCTGGACAGGTGGGGTGTCAGGACAGGGTTCAGGTGATACCCTCAAACCCTAAGTCCTTAACCCCTAAACCCTTAACTTTAAACCTTAAAGCCCAAGCCCCAAACCCTAAACCCTGAAGTAGTTCTTTCGGGAGGCAGGTCAAACAGGGCTCAGGATTTTGGGCTTTGGGGTTTGCAGTCTGGGTTTTGATTGGTACCTTGTTACCGTTTAAGCTATAGTGAAAGCTCCTCAAAGGGGGTTAGGTAGGGTTCAGGGTTTAGGGCTCTTAGGGGGTTCTATAAGGCATTATATAGGGGACTACTATATGAAGGGGTCTCTTAGCGGGATACTTGGACTTTAGATTATGGTCACTTAAGAAGCCCGCATGCGGATATATAAGCAGAACGCAGATGCCCGATGCAATGAGATTTGACTCAGACTGTTCTGGTTCTTAGTTCTTTCTCCTAGACCACATGCTCTGAACGCCGTGCGCAAAAGCCATGATCTTTAGATGTTTAGACGGACCCTGAGACAAAGTGCTGATATTATCTGGAACGCGGCAGGCGTTGTAACAAACTGGCTCCACGAGACAGCGTCAGCAGGATGCTCGAAAGATTGTACCTGCGTCCTAACTCTTGACAGAAGACCTCACTTCGGGCATCCTACAGTGGTTCAGGGGCAATTGCTACTGCAAGGCTTCATCCATCAAAAGTCCCTAAGCCCTAAACCGTAAGCCTTTCTTTCATCCATCAAGCCCCCACCCTGCAATGCAGAAGCCACGGTAATCGCCAATATGCTGTCCCGATACCTAGAGTTTGGGGTTTGGGGTGCAGGCGTGCGCACAGGATAATGTAGACCAATGATTAGGGGTTTATTCATTAGGGGTCTACATCAGGCGTCTTGTCTATAGCCCAGCAATTCTTGACCCTACACTTCACATTCTCCTTCATGATCCAAACCGCACAAATACTCATCTACCTCCCGAAAGCTAGATAACGATTGCTACTACAAGATCCCCAAGTATTTGACTATGATATACTGGACCCTTAGGGTCTTCCTCTGCATGTCACCCTAATCCTGAACTCTAGACCCTGACTTGGACCCTAAATCCTAAACCCCTAAACCCTAACCCCTAAACCCTAAACCCTAAACCCCCATCCTCAACCTTGAACCACTTATCTCTAAGCTCTGAAAGCCCTGCCTAGAAAGCCAGTTACCCGTAATTGTGGGCAACTTTCACCCAATTTCCTACCACTTTGAGTTGGAGAAGCCCACTATTATGGGTAACTAGGGTTTCTAGGTAAACCCTAAGCTCTAAACCGCACTTAGGGAAACCCCAACAGGCGGAGTTAGGCTGGGGTAGCACCAATGGCTTCGGCGTCACTCCGATGCAGGCACGAGTGTGTAGGGTTCCAGGGATTTAGGGATTTAGGATTGAGGGTGTAGGAATGTAGGTTTTAGGACTTTAGGGATATAGGGTAGTAACTTAAAATGAGAGAAGTACACCATTGCGGTACCTTTACATTGAGGTTTTTGGGGACAGACAGACCTACAGGGTTTTGGGTTGAGGACGCAGGGATTAGGAATTAGGAAAAGGTTCTAAATTTCATTGTCCTAGGCTCCTTGTATGACCACAGTAGTGGGTACCTCAAACAGCTCTCAACAGGCTGTTGGCGGTTTTTGTTGCCCATACTTGGAGTTTTGGCTGGCATCCCTGAAAGCACCAACTGAATTCTACCCAAGCCCTGGAGCAAGTCAGAAACATACCTGCATTAGTTTTGGCTACATTGCGCGACTTGGTGCTGTACTATGGATGAAGAAATTTTGCCACCGCCTACAGCACCAAAGATAGTGTACTTCCAAAAAAGAAGCGGTTTTAGTGTGGTGCAAGGGCTCCTCCATCCAAAGTAGGGCAACACAATCCGCACATTGTTAGAATAGTGGAGAATGAAATATAAAAATGACCATGGAGAATGGCATGAAAGCTGCTTTCATGTACGTGTTTGTAGGGATGTGCTTTAAACCCCCCCAAAAATGCAGGGTCTGTTTCAGTAGAGTGGGGTCTTGGGCTTTGCTCTCTGGAACCAAATCCTAAACCCCAGGAATTAGGCTGGACATCCAGTAGCCCAGAATTCCCAGCACGTTGGGATAAGGTTCTTTGGTGGAGCTTGGCTTCGCAGGTAGGGTGTAGTGTTTAGTCCTGGGCTTACCAACAGGCCAGCTAAGAGAGGAAGGTCCGAGGCCTCTGTGATTGGGACCCGGCCCCAGGGGTTTGAGGCCCGGGCCCTCAGGGTGGTGCTTGGGCCGCCAAGCGCCACTTATGTGCTGAGAAGTCGCGACGGCCAAACCTAAACCGCGAATTTTTATGTTTCGACGCAACAAGATTAGTTCAAACTAGGCTGCCAGGATTGCGCACAGGAAATCAATCGCTGCAACAAGCCAGGTTGCCGGGAAGGCGTCAGTACCAACACTGCATTCCATTTGTCCACCTAGCTTGTACCAAAATGCCCTCAACTCTACCTAGCAAGCCGCTGCCCGTAATAATGGGTAAGGGTTTAAGGTTTAGGGTTTGTAATAATGGGCAACTCTAACCTAAAGTGATCGGACCATTTGGGGAAAGCAGGCTATAATTGTGGGCAATCGGCGTTCTAGGGATAGATACTGTTTTGGGTGGGCCCTTGCTAGGCATGAAGCTATAGGACTCAACCACTGGCCTCCGGTCCATGCGACTGACATCATCAAGCTTCAGAATTACCCCAGGCGTTCCCAGTATATAGTAGTCATCTACTGCGTAGCAATCGTTAGAATAGGAAGCACAACGTATATGATTCTTGTATACGGGATTTGGAGGGTTTGGAGCTACATGCTTCTGGCGTGCGCCTGCAATTCTACATTGGTCACGTTATGTTGTTTGTTTCTCGTCTCATTTCACTCATTCCATTCATGAGCACTCGTTCTTCAAGAAAACCTTGGCAAGACAGCGGCATCCTGATGGGCCGAGCTTACCGCTGAGCCTGGCTCAATGTTTTTTGGATGGGAGCGGCAGCAGCAAGGGCCAAGAGCTTCTGAGCAGTACTGAAGGTGCGAGGAAACCCAAACTGCTTTGGTCCAGCTCGGAGAAGGCCAATGCACGGTCAGTGCTTGCACGGTTTCTCATTCCTGCTTCGACCTTGCCGCATTCAGGAAGTCTTCGGGAACAACAACTATGGGCCCTGATGGCGACCAAATGCCACCTTCGAGGGTTGATACCAGCAAGGGGCAAGGGCTCAGCACCCAAACTGCTGAAGACCTGTCTATGCAATCCTGAAAAAGGAAAGCCCAAGTACCCAATGATTGGCCTAAAGCCCAAACACTGTGTATGCCCATATAACCCTTGTGTTAGGGAACCCTGTACCCCTAAAACCTAAAGCATAAACCCCTACACCCCCAAACCCTAAACCGCTAAGCCCCAACCCCCAAACTCAGTAATTGGGTACTTGGACCCGCTGGGGCTGCAGCTTGTGCATGCTGCGTGCAGCGCAGGAAGCCACTATTCGTTATGGTGGTGTGCCCTCTAGTGCCTGGCGCTCGGTTGGTGGTTTCGGGTTTAGGGTTGAGGGTTTAGATGGTTTCTGCAAAATGGGATCTCGGATGTGTTTTCTGAGGTCCTGAACATGAGTATTATAGTATTTGGGGGTGCAACTGCAGCAAACCCCCTGTTGGTGCTTGGGGCTCAGTTGCTTAAGGACCAAACAAGCCGTATCATATACGAGTATCATATAGTCTGCGTTGCTACAAACAAATGAATGTTTCCCAGAGGGTCCACACATACGACCATTAGGGAATTGGGACCCATAGTTCCTTCTGTAGTATGGTATTTTGGGATGTAATTCCCTAATAGTTGTATATATGGACCCTCTGGGTTTAGGTTACATGGAGTCCACAAGGTGATGGTTCCAAAAGACTTCACAAACATGAGCAACCGTCGAACACCAAGCCTTTGCTGGACAGGTGCTATGACCCTCTGTGAGGTTGAGACTTAGGGTCTAGGGTTTGGGGATGTAACAGCTTCATACTAGTGTTGCACACGGTCCCCAACCCCCGACATTAAGACTGTCCTTATGTAGGCCATTATCTAAACTCCTAGTATCCACCTTGATAAGCCTTATAATACTCCCCTATAGAATCCCTGATATATATATATATATGTATGTATACAACCCCCTTTAAGGAGCTTAGACCCTAAACCCTAATCCCTAAACCCTCAACCCTAAACCTTATTTAATCCGCTATATAACCCCCTTTAAGGAGTTTAGACTATAGCTCGTGTAGGTGGTTGTCAAAATTATGGTCCCTTTTTGGATCCCTATTATTATACGGCACCTAATATTTAGGGTACCCAAAAAGGGACCCTAATTTTGACAGCCACCCATGTAGGTTTTCCATGTTGTGTTGAGAATGTCCTTGGGTACCAAACTAGCATCCTGAGTTTGCATATCTCGGCATTCAGGTTAGGATTTAGGGTTTAGGGTTTAGGGGTTTAGGGTTTAGGACTCAGGGTTTAGGGTTTAGGGTTTAAGGTTTAGGGGTTAGGTTTTAGGGTTTAGGGTTTAGGTCGAGCGTAACTATCCCAAAGGGTCCATGTAGTTACACAGTATATACTTAGGGCCCAAAGGGGATCCTAGATACTTTTAGGGATTCAACCCTAACCCCCAAAACATATGCCCACAAATTCTATAGCTACATGATCCTTGGGGTGGGTCCTCTTGTGAACTCCCAGGTGCCAAGACCAGGGGTTAAGGATTTTGGGGTTTTCTTAGGGCGTCTAATAATAAGAACCCTAACCCCAAAAAGACGTAGTTAGGGGCTTAGGTATTCAAGGCTTCGGGGTTAGGGGTTTAGGGGCTTAGGGATTTTGGGAACCCTTTTACTGGAGTTCAGGCAAGGGTCCTGTTCAAGCGCAGCAACCGGAATCCTAGAAAAGCAACCACCACTCAGAACAAGCAGACTCCTACAACAAAAACTGGTCAGACTAAAGCCAAAGCAGGGCTAAGCTTGCCCTAAGCCCTAAACCTACCTCCTGCCTGCCTTCCTGTCTTTCTGACTCAAAGAGTTCAATTAGCTACGTGGGACAAAACAGTACTTAAGGTCCCGATTATGTTCCATACGGGTCTTTGGTTGAACAATCCCAGAGGGGTCAGATATACAACCATCCATAATTCCTTCTATAGTATGGTATTTGGGGGCCTCATTCCCTGATAGTTGTATATATGGACCCTCTGGGAATGATATCGTTTGTGTGTAAGGTCGGAAGCAATCATGATCTTGACACGACCCTACAGCCTGAATCGCCATCCTGTGCTTTGCCTCCTCCATGTGAACCACTGTCTGAGCTCTAAAACCCCAAACCCCAAACCCTACTACGCAACTTTCATCTAATTTCCTACTACTTTGGGTTAAAGAAGCACATTATTATGGGTAACTAGGCTTCCGGTAAACCCTAGACCGCTGTCCGAGGCAGTTCACCTTTTCGTTAGCTTCCGCACCGCCCAGACCCTCATGGGCGGCGGCTATGTGGAGGCAGCATCTCGAAAGGGTCCAAGGACTCAAATAAATGGTTAGGGTTTAGGGCCCCTTAAACCCTAGACCCTAAACCCTAAGTTTAGGTCCCAGCCACCAAAAAAAACACCGAGCATGATGATGATGATGATGATGATGATGATGATGATGATGATGGCTATGATGATGATGATGATGATGATTCTACGAAGATGATGATGAGTATGATGATGATCATGATA
>CAJNIZ010033514.1:60025-70695 GCA_905231905.1 Symbiodinium pilosum | reverse complement strand
ACTAGAAACATCCCAGGTAACAAGAGCTGGGTAGGCAAGGGGGGTGGTGGCCAGGCCGGCCCGTGCCGCAGGCCCTACATTTAAGTACATACTCATGACAACACATGCCCCTCCAAGCCAGCATCCAAAGCTCCAAATCTGAAGCCCATGAGGCCCTAATCCTGAACCAAAGAACTCAAAGATAATGCCCCAGTGCCGAACCTTGAAACCCAAGCCTTAGCATCACATCCTGGACTGGAAGGAATGCTAAATCCTCAGCCATAGACTGAATCCCGAATCCTCACTAAGACCTTCTACCAAAGCAGGCATCCCAAAACGCTACTCTGTAACCGGTGTATGAGTATCGCAAAATATTCCGAACCCCATCCTTGACCCAATACCCTTCAGCCCTAATCCAATCCCAATTCCGTTATGTATTAGGAAGCCTTGAATGCCAGACCTTAGATAAAGCCAGCCACATGCTGGCAGTCATGGGGTGGATAGTCTCCAAAATGCTTCGTAAGGACTTCCATTAAACCTGGTGCGTTCTCAGGGTGGTTCAGACCGCCGACGGGGGACTACCTGCCTTGCAACTACCCTTAAACCTGTACCCTGCAGCCAAAAAAGTGACCTATAAAGAAGCTCTAAAGCCTGAACTTTAAACCTTGACATGGGAACCCTAAGCCCTTGAACCCTATAAACGCTTATTAAATATGGGAACCCTAAGCCCTTAAACCCTAGAGACCCTTATTAAATATGTCCGAAAAGCCTGGGACTCCGTACACGCAACCATCCGCCCCCAACTCACCACCAAGCCATTTGTCACGGCCCATGATGACGCTCTGACGCGGCTTAGGCTTTAGGGACGTTTTCAAGGGTTTAGGGCTTAGGGTGTTTTGGGTTTAGCTTTTTAGAGTTAGGGATTTTCGGTGTCAATTTTGTTTGGGGTGTTAGGGTTTGGAGACGAGTTTCTTGAGAGTTGACAAATCTCAGGACGTAACAGTCAGAGCTGGGCTTCGTTTTGTAATTACATCAGGTAGCTGTTGCAATGTTTGGACCCTAGATCCTCAGAACGTTCTGCCCCGTGGGTGCGTATTTGTGTTGTGTAGATTTTGCCCATAAACCCTATAGACCCTAACCTTCAATTTCTGGATGTGCTGGGAGCCGCGGGATTCATCAGTCAAAGTGATTTCCACCCCGCTGCATAAAGGATCAAGCAAGTGAAGCCCAAGAAACTCTTGGCTCAACTTGTTGGGGGATGAGATTCGCTTGAGGATGGTTGATCTCTTGGACCTTCTACGTGGCTGCGAGTTACAACTGGAAAGCTTTAATAATGGCTCTAACATGCCTTAAAAAGGTGTGCATCGCACAACAGGGCCCATGCGTTTGGGACTCTGCGCTTGAGTTGGATTCAACATGTCCTGTTATGGAAACGCTGTGGGCCTGACATCATCCCTGTACTGATAGCCCTGTAAAACTTTCACAAACCCCGCCACCCCCCGGGGACAAAATGCCACATAATCCCTACCGGGAACCCCAGAATTTCGTCATAACCTGATATATTCCAGGATGCCCAGACCTCCTGAAGCACCTTTGAGAAAGGGGCTCTGAATATGTTCTTTGATAAGGCAGGACTGCCGAAACTGAACACGTCCCAATCAGCCCATGTAGGTACACTTCTACTGTAGTCTCCTTGGACAATTAAAAATAGTATTTTGAATAATTGCTTTTTGTTCGACTATCTCAAAAATCAAAGATAATTCCTAAGGACAGTACAGTCTACTGCATCATCATCAGTGATGAGAGTAGACAAGGATGGCAGACACGGAATTGAATACTGGCAAATAAAGGCCATGCGCGTGGACCCAAACAGGTTGAACTCGGCAAGCAAAATGCCGATGTGCTTGGACCCAGAAGGGTTGGACACTGCAAAAAACAGGTCCATGTGCCTGCCCTTGGGAAGGGTTGCATACCGGTCCCACCCTATAACAGTCCTCCACTATTCTTGCAGTTACTCTATGGAACAGTTGCATGTCTGAGGGCCCAACGTCCAAGACGACCACAGAGCATTTCGCTAAAGGTCGCCTCAGCACGAAGCTGTCGTGAAAATAAGTATAAATATTGGCAATAAAAATAACAGAACAAATTAAAATGATAAGCATAAAAGTAATAATGCGAACAATAAACCTCGAGCCCCAACCCTGGGAGATGGCAAGGATTCAAGGTGCAAACTCGCGGGTGATTGCAATAAAGTTCCAGCCAGAGCATGCCCAACGAAATTCTTGATTTCAACCATCTGGTCAGGCGGTCCTTGCATGAACGTGCTTTGCAAATTCTTGCCCTGCTTGGGACTTCAAAACCCGATTTAATGACTTCAGCGTGTTGAAGAGGGAACAGCGCAGGCGTCACGTTCTCTTTAGACTCACCCAGCAAAGCCTGAAGAGAAAACATAAATGTTAAACCAAATAGGGACTCGTGCTTGGGAAGGGCACTTATCCGGATTCCCTTCTCAAACACGGGGTATCCATGCAACCACAACATCTCACGACAGAAATCCTCCGACGCACAGAAAGCCAGTTGTAGAACCCTGCACGCAAAACCCTAAAGCTCTTAACCTAAAGCCCCTCCAAGAGACGATGTGGTGTAGTCATGCACCTTTGCTGGCCGCGAGGTGATTTTGTTGATGATGTGTTGAGGCTAGTCGTGTCACACCATGAAACGCAACCAACAATAAACCAGTTTGGTGGAGCCCCTATATATGTCCGGCATTGGTTCGAAAAGGCAAGAGGGTTGGACGATTATAAGGTGTCTGTACCTTGTGGGGGAAGTCGAGGTCTAGTGGAACAATGCGTTCCTGGTCCGTTAAATCGCTTGTTCGATCTCCCGCTCCACCCCCCAGCAATAACACGCTTCTTATTAGCGCGGGTAAATTCGCTGAGAACAAGATTAACAAAACGAGGGAACTAGCTAGCAAGCTCCAAAAAGACTGGGAAATACTTTCAGGAGCCCACCTTCTGTCCATGGTGTTGGAGCCCAGGGAATACTCTCTGCAAACTTTGCACCTGACCCAGAAAATCACAGGACCAGAACGCAAGGATTTTTCCAACCCGGGGATCTTAGGGAGGATAAGGAAACTGAAGATTTGGCGAATAACTGGCATGTGAGAGCTCTGATGACTACGGGGCATGCTCCTGCCAGAACGTTTGGTTTGGTGCTGGCAGCAGCGGCAGCAGCAAAGCCCCACCACTATCACACCGGTCACAAATCATAGGTAAGCTGATGGCGTCAGCAGCTGCAGCAGATTGAGCGCAATCATGTTGCTGCAAACAAAGACTAAAGTTCCAACATTGCTTCCAGAGCTTTTGGCGAACATGAAAGCGTACGAGAAATGTGCTGTGCTGCCTTCCCCGAAACGGACATGGAACACACGAAAGGATCCTTAAAGAATCGGACTGCGTTGGGTTGCATTTTTTTGGCGAAGGCACCCAAAACTCCTGACTACACACATCCCCAAATATCCCCGCCCGCCCACCTACAAACCCTTCATACTCCCTTGAAAGGGGATCAATCCATATATAGTCCATATATAACCCCTATATAATCCCTATATAATCCCTGTAGTTTCCATTTTCTTTTCCATTATCCCTATAAACCCCCCATTAAATCCCCAATCCATTTTATTTTGGGGGGAGGATGAGATTCTTCTTTCAGGGCGCTGCCGGAGCAGTCAGGCGTCCCAGAAGGCGTCGAAGCGCCGACGGTAGGGATCGCAACGCCAGGCACGGGCACCTCGGATCTACCCAAGCACTCCTGGGTAGATCTTTGCGGTTTGCTATGAGCTTTTTGGTCAGGGATAGTTCTATACAACTCCAAAAGGAGAACTGCATAGGAGTTACAGTAGAGCCAATTCAATTGAACTAGCTCTTCAGGGTATAGTTTCGCTACTGGCTAAAAGTTATAAGAGGATGTTGCTGGTCATTTTTCAGTCTTCTACATCAAGTTTAGGGCTTTGGAATAAATCTTCCACTCCGACTTGGGGGAGAATAGGTCTGAAGGCCTGCGGTAGCAGATCAAGGCTTATAACACAACACCCTCGTGATATCCGAAAAAAGGCTATGTGGTCAGAGAAGTTATAAGCTGACTTTATAACAAGTAGCATGTTTTCAGACCCAGCTGATCGATTTGTAGGACTAGGCCTTCACAATTAGGGTTCGAACATGGCTTGGTTTTTAAGATTTGTAAACCTTTGGGCTCCATGTCAAACACCCCTGCTGCGCCCAGCATGGACACATATCTTCCTTCTGCAAAGGGTACGCCTGTCTTTGAGAGCGGGTGAGCTGGCTAAATACTTCAACACTGGAATTCACAAAGCCAATGCTTACTCATAGCCGAGGGATCAAACAAACATCCTGATGTCCGCCGTTTAAAGTTCATAACGTCCCCAGGCTTTCAAATCAACCCTATAACCCCGACCCCCTTCAGCAAAACATAGCACGCCGAGTCCCCCAGTGGCCTTTAAACACTACCCATCACTCCTTCCTGGGTAAGAACTGGGAATTGCCCATCCCAGGTCTCTTCCTAGCGCAAGCGGCCTTTGCTTATGTAATATGACAAGGAACATATGAGCCATAGTCTTACCTCCTAGCTTCCCCCTTAAAAACACTATAGTGTCCCCTACATAATCCCCTATATAACCCCCTTTGAGGAGTTTAGACCCTAAAACCCTAAACCTTAAGCCCAAGCCACTCGGGCGGGGTAGCCATAGCTCGCAGCTCATGTGAGTAGCATTTTTTGAAGATTGAATCTAGTAAGAGTATATTGCTTATACAGAATACTGTAACCCAAATGGAGGACATAATCTTAGTCTATATTGGGTACCAGAATACCTCCAAATAAAATACTACTCGTATGGGGGAGATGTGGACTTTAGGGTTTACATAGGTTGCTTCGGGTGTAGAGGGTTCGAGGCCGGTGCATTGAAGGAATGCGCTGTGGCAGTTTCAGGTAATCCTTGGCCCGGCTCCTGCTACTAGCACGAGCAAAAGTCCAAACTCATAGTATCTTCCAGAAAAGCCCTATAGTTGTCCCCTATATAATCCCCTACATAAACCCCTTTATGGAGTTTAAAATGCAGCTGACATCCTCCCTGCTAAGTATCAGGCAGTCGGGCGGCTTTCCAAAGCAATGGGCTGGGTTTTTGTTCTGGCTGCTGGCTGTAGGAGATGGAAGAATACAAAGCCATGAACAGGGATTATGCGTGATTAGAGGCAAGGCACTTTGCAGACCAGTCGCGTCATCGAAGCCTAAGGTATGACCCTTTCACATGATTCAGACTGCGTTGGACAGGGGTCAAAGGACAGCCACGGTCTTCGAGAACCGAGCCGCTCAGATTCTGTGATTTCCGGCGTTGCGGTGTTTACCAGGAGTTCGGTAATATTGGGATAAGATAGACTAATATTGGGGTTATATTGCAATCATGGAGAACAAACTGGAAACTACTATAGTGGGTTTACATAGGGTGCATGACATAGCTAAGACATTAACCTTGTGGCAAGTGCTATTTTCATTCTCTGGCTGGCCGCAGAAAAGCTTTGAGCCGTCAGCTGCATCGTGTTTTGACGTGAGTAGCTTCTTTATCAATAGCTCATGTAGGGTATTATCTATACATTTATTTACTCATATTTCTGTTCCTACTTGCTCATTTCTGTACGCACGTTTCTGAGCGTGAATATACACATACATATGCAGACGTAAGCATGTATGATTTTCGCGTATGTACATCTGCAATACACGCAAATGTTACTACTCTCTCTCTCTCTCTCTCTCTATCTCCTATAATGATATTGATACTAACAAACAGTCATAATAATGTGAAGATTCGTAAATGCTTGATATGTTCGTTGGCTGGTTTTCGCCATGGTCAAAGTACAATGTTGCACAGAGCCGCTACCTGGAACACGCAAGCAGGCCTCAAATGTGCCCCAAGTTCTGTAGCTCCTTTTGGGAGACCTTTGGGGACAGCAGGACTGACAAGCTGATTGTAGAACTCCTTTAGGATTGTATAGAGACATGTAACCCTTTTGAAGAAAGCATACGAAAACCGAAGCTGGATAGAGGCCCTTGTGGACGACCCTGGGTCTCGCACAGTGCCTCCACCTGGCAAAGCTCGGTCAGCTGGGAGTGCGAAGGCTTTGTGATTTCCATTTTTGGCTCGTCGGGGCAATGGATTCTGGATACACTCCGCTCTGCGCGCCATCTTGGATCGCCATGTGTTCGTGGTATTGTATAAATGCCTAAGGCCTGAACCCTATTTTTGCAGGACCAGTATGAACCTTGCTACAATGCTCTGCATTTTTTAGCGCGGACGGCTTCACGGAGTCTTGAGCAGCCCAAAGGGAGCATCACGCAGTGCGGAAGGGGGGGGGGTGGCCCGGACGATCAGGGACGAGAAAAGCGACATGAGGCAGGAAGGAGCTCCACGTCCACGACTCTTGGTCAAGAATGGACAAGTACAGTTACAGGCTTGAGGGGTTCAGAGTTCTGTGGAGTCAGGCTCGCTTCAAATTCTGAAGCACCTCGGCCATTTGGGCTCTATCGCCGGTCTTAACCACCACTGGGGTGAGCTAGCGCGACATCGTTACAATTTGGCCAGCAGCTTTCTGTTTCTTTCGCTAGGCCTTCCAACTCAAGTTCTACATCTATGCAGACGTTAAGATTTAACTTAACATATGAGAAGAAGGGCATGGGGCTTCAAGCCATCACCTATACTGCCACCGAAAATGAAATGTGCTACCGCTACATACTACTCCCTGCTGGCAGACCCTCATCCCTGGCACGCCGGAACCCTGCAGCACAGAGGTCGGAGCCCGTTTCCAGGCAGCAGTAAGGATTGAAGAACGCAATCATTGTGGAGCTGTTCAGAACGAGCCCTATTCGTTCATCCCTGTGTAACCCCTTGGGTCTGAGAGTTACTGGGATGTCAAGACATCCTCAGAACACGAGCCGCACAGACAAGCGCGACTATTAATTTGTCGTTTACCTATCCCTAAGCCTTAAACCGTAAACCGCGTTCTAAGCGGACCCCGGTAGCCCCAAAACAAAGCCTACAACCAGATGACTCACAACCAGCCAGCGGGACCCCACTGTGAAAGCAATTGTCCGACTTGGTCTGAGTATGGATTCACCTGAGTTTCAGGTTTGATGGGGCTTTGTGGGTTTCAGGGTTTTGGGCATAATCTGCCTCTTGGAACATGCGCTTACATAGGGGTATGTAGGGTTTAGTAAAGCAGGAGCCTAATGATGTAATAGAACGGGTTCAATTTAGTGATGAGCAGATGTACGAGCTCATGCAGAATGCCTGCATGTTTGTGTGCACCTATGCATCATTTATGTAGGCGTGTATGCGTATGTGATATGCAAATGCGTACGTACATGTATAAGTACATTTACGCATGGACCATGCGCACCTCCTCCTCCTCATCATCCCCCGCATCAAAGCCATCATTCACGACAAGCACAAATGAGCTTGAGCTCTGAACCGTCTCTTTTGTGGGAACTTACTACAACAAGCCTCCCCCTGCCTCAATTCACGGCCTGACAGACTTCCAAACCCTAAAACCTCAATCTTAGTTCCTCCCAACCCTAGCCTGGGTGTTTCTTGGGATAATTTGCAAGCATAACTTGTCATCGCTTCTCGCGGACTTCTATAATTTCTTAACTTGACCTGAACTAATGAATTTCAGCGCTGACCCACTCAACCCCAAACGCTCTCCATGTGTCTGAGAGGCGGGCTGCTAGCCAAAATCCCCGATGCTGGTCACAGTGAAGCCTGTCCCAAGAAATTAGTTTAGCAAGAAACGAGCCACCACACCGCATCGACAACATTTTGGTCAGCTCAAGTAAGGTCTGGCGGTTTTCCAAATTGAAGGGTCCCTTTATTAATGGGAGTCCCTCGGCAAGAATTATCTGCGCGGCAATTGTTTGTACGTTCCCTGTTTGGTTCTGAGCCCCTGTTAAGGAAGTCCCAATGGTCCCTTCTTTACAGGAGCCTTGGGAAGAACCCTAAACCCTAAAAGTGGGAGCCCTATTTCGGGAAATCCCACATGAGGATCCCGAGAGATCTCTGCTGAGGCGCAAGACGAAGATTGATCAAAATAATTTATCAAGCAACCTTAGGGGGTCTGTGTTTAGGGTTTATGGTTAGGGGGTCCCTTTTTGGGAGTCCCTAGTCTAGGGATTGGAGTGTTTTGGGGCTCACTATCAGGGCCTCACCTAGTTATGGAAACTACCCCTTCGAGCTTGATTCGGATAGTTGACCCTGTGGCTTTATCCTCGCACATGGCGGCAGGGCCTGCAACAGCCAAGAACCCATCATCCGAAAGTCAAAAATACTATTTTCAACCACCCGTTCAATATGCGCCTTCGCATGCAAATCAAGCCAAATTGAACTTTCCTTCAAGTAGGGGCCTCCGTGAAGACCCCCATGCACGGTAATCCTTGTTGTAGGGATTTCAAGAACTTGACCTCAATTGTTGGAAACTGCCAAGCAGATGGTGAAGTTGCTGTGTCAAAAACCACTGTGTGCCGACCCCATTCCAACAAAAGGTTGGGACAAGAAATTGAGGACAAGCCAAAGATATCCACCGCAAAATGCCTTTGTGAATTCGCACCCCCCTTTCAGCCCACATCTCTCTGTTTACGTATTTATGAATACATGCAAATGTGGTAGGATCTGACTCGAATGTCTCCCCGACTGAACACCACACCATATATGTATATGAAGTCAGTAAGCTTCCTAAGGAACCCTACATACCCTCAACATACCTACTGAACCTGTAAAGCAGGCAAAGTCCTACTCCGTCCAAGCAAGTCAGACTAGCTGAATTGAACCTCAGCACTGGGCTTCTAAAGTAGCATGTACAAGAGAGGAGTCCAGACAGATCACAGTGGACCGTCATGGCCGCAGTCTCAAACTAGAGTACAAAGCCGAGCAAAAACGGCAGGCAGTAACTGTGCAAAGGAGGCTGCAGTGGCTTGACTGACCCAAGCGAAGGCCGACAGGAGAGAGGCATGACAGTGAGAGGACACGCAGGCCAACCCTAAACCCAAGACCCCAAACCCTGAACCCTAGTGCGGAGACCATAGTTTCTCACTCCACACACGTATGATCTGCACATATTACCCCAAAAGTCTCAGGTAACCCGACAGACCAGAGCGCGACCTGCCGTCTTGAGCTGTGAAGGACCTGAGCCATTTGTGCGCAGGTGGGCCCGAAAGGTTTGGGGTTTGATAACTTTACGGGTATATAGGGATGACATGGGCACATAGGGGTTCAGGGCCCCGCGGGTCTCTTGCGTCAATTGAGATGCGTTGATTTCCCGCATGTTTTCTGGGCACGATCTAGTTTCGAGATGTGTTAAGGGACCATACCTAAGGCTAACCGGCCCTTCTGTGAAACATCTTGGGAGACCCCAATGATACAGCGCTCGCATTTGTTCCATTCCTTCATTCCCCCCAAAAAAGCCGGCCAGTAGACGCTGACCCTAAGTCCCATAAATCCTCTGTCAGAAACCCTAAACCCTAAATTCTAAACCCCCTGTTGCTGTTTCATTTCCCATGTGCTTGTTGATTCCTAGGCCCTAAACCATAGATTCCATAGATGGTACATATCCTGTTTAACCCCTCAGGCTTCGGGGCCCGACGATGGTAGGGGGCTCCCAAGTCTGCGTCCTAGGGTTTAGGGTTTAGGGCTTGGGGTAACTTTCTGAAAGTCAACCATTACACTTCCCAACAAATCCTGACGCCTAGAAGTCTGGACATCAAAGCCTAGAGGCTCCACAATGGGCGTACTCAAACTGTTATCGAGGATTCCAAGTACTCTTCCCCAACGGGGTAGCTTGGAGCAAAATGGGTTTACTTGGTGTAGCTAAGAGTCTATAGGGCTTAGGGCTTAAGAAATTCTCAAGTTGCTCAGCCCATGACACGCCCTTCTCTTTCTAGTTCTGACAAGTTGACCAACTGATACAAAGGTTCATGGCTTGGGCTTGCCAAGGTGCTGGGCCCTTTTCATGTTGAGGGCTTGAAGCTTGAATGTAGGCATGACAATGCTAATTATGGAGATGCTTCACGCAACCAAGGATCCCACAACACCTTGAACAAAATATTCACTGCATGATAAAGCGCCACTCCCACCCCCCCCCCCCCAACAAATCATCGACCCACAGTTGTGATAAAGTCCTCATCATGCTTACAGTAACCCTTTGTTGTAAAGGCTTTACATAAGCTAGGCAAGAATCGAATGTATTTCGCCCCAGAGGGTTCTAGAAGGACACCCCGTGTTTGCAGTCATCGAAACGCCCAACCGATTCCATGAACACCCGCCCAAATCAAGCCAAAAGTGGGCCTACGCAACTGCAACGAGGAACTGCAACCGCACCACAAATCCTCCGAATTTAGTAGCTGGCTTCGGGAAAGCCGGAACCGTGAACCCAGCATACTTGAGAATTGAAACGTCATTGGGATTTGCTGGGGATCCTTTCCAGCAACACCCGTACATGGGAGTTTGCCTTTGCGTTGACTGGGATCCTGAACCCTGAACTCACTGGGCTCCCCTGGCAGGCGCAGCCGTGGAAGCTCCACGGTTCGAAGCTGAGTCGCGCCAGGGCCCTGGAAGTCTAGGGTTTAGGGTTTAG
>CAJNIZ010033514.1:24715-39731 GCA_905231905.1 Symbiodinium pilosum | reverse complement strand
TTCCCCAAATAGGGAAACCCCAATATAGACGCAAAAATACTATAACCCTTTTTTTAGGTGGTTCTAGGAGCCCATATGATTTTAATTGCGCGGCAAATTTAGGGAGGGCCGCCGTATTAAAGAGGAATGGTAATTGTTCGGGGGGGGGGGGGGACCCCCCATCATTAAAAAGGGTGCCACATTAGTGTTGCATCCCTATAAGAGCCCCAGCTGTATTTCCCTAAACACTTCAGTTTCTTTTGTTCTTCCTTCCTTCATTGCCTACTAACAGCCAGCAAAAATCGAAGGTTCTTCCAGATGGTTCTTACGAAGCAAGTAGTGCGCACTGGGTTCCTGCATTCGGGGTAAGGCATGTGTAGGCCTTGGTCGCTCTGGTCTTTTCGATTGTTCTGAAAGGCCATGAATTTGGCTGCATAGCGTCAGTTGAGATGCAAGGCCTTTGGGGAGGGTCAGATGGCTGGGCGGTTGAACTAAAGACAATCTGAAGTTGCGAACTTAAGTCGTAAATGGATATGTAGGCTGCTTTCAGGCACTCAGCCCCACCCACTTATGCCCCAATGACCCCTGCTATTGTGAACAAGTCATCCCACAGGCTTCCACGAAAGTCGGGAATGTAGTTAATGCGTTTGAGGGTCAGAAGGGTGCCATATTCCGTGGACTCAGAAAGCCTTCACAAGGTCAGTAGACAAATGGCAACCAAGTGGCCATTAAGGTTTTGAGCCCAGATCCACTCGAACTCTGCATCGACAGCATCGGGCAGTGAGCCCACTTCCTTGTGGCTAAATACATCATTCCAAGGCCTCAAATAAGGCAATTCTGGGATCATCTTCCATGTAAAAAAACATAAATCACTCCGGGATGAGGTCGGGCGAGGTCAGGGTAACATGCCCGGCTCTTGCCCAGGGTAGTTTGGAGCAGACTCTAGTTCTGCCAGTTCGAAGAGCAATTCGAAGAGCAAGGTAAACGCTCACATGGTTCAAACATCTCTGTTCCGAAAAAGTGCTAAGTACGTTTATATAACACGACAATGTAGTGGTTGGAACTTGAATGACAGTCCTGTGCCCCAGGCGCCCCACTTTCAATCAGCAGTGCGAACCCAACAGCAAAACAGCATAGATGCTTCCTGTTATGCTTGTTGACGGATGCCTCGCCCGGAGATCACCCCTGCCCCCCTCCAGGGCCATGCGCGATTTGCCGGATTTCAGTCGCACGTGGCACACCACCACCAGAAATATGAAGGCTTCGGACCAGAAGACAACATCACCGCCCAGGTAAGCTGTGCCAGCATCCTCCTCCTCAGGCCCATGAGCCAGACCTAGACCAAACGAAAAATCCAAAAATGATCATGCACTCCCGTTCCATGACTGCACAAAACAGACCACACCGTACCCAACCAAGCCAGAAATCTCGGGAATCACTGACCACACCATGCACAACACAGATCTCTTTGGCCATCAACCTCTACCTTGAGAATAACGACCAGGATGCCGAGCATGAGGACGCCGTAGCCTGAAAACCAGACTCCAAAGCAATGCTCAAAAGAGCAAAGCCCCCCTGCACAGCACAGGCCAGGGCCAGCGCCCCAGGAACCTCCCGACTCCCGACACCCTGGCATCCTTGCGCCCTGATCCTCACAAGCAACCTAAGACCACGGATTCCCCTATTTACTACCCTCCTTTACTATTCCGCCCGAAGTTCACCCTTACTTAACCTTTATCAAGCCTAGTCATATCCAAGCAATTCTGATTCAGGGGGAACCCATGAACAAGACTCAGCGTTGAGACGGTCCAGGTAGGGATATAAACCCTAGACCCCAAAGAATGAACCCTAGATCCCAACCCCCCCCCATTTCCACACCGTAAGCCCTATATCCTGTATAATCCCTACCTTGCCCCAAACCATGCACGCAATAGCACCCCTAAACCAACAAGAAGATCGCCCAGACTCCCACATGCTGCTCGCGATGAATGGCGGATGTGGGCTTGGAAAGCCAAGCTGCAAAAACCAAGGCTTATCTCCTGCAGAATTGGCGAGTTTAAGGTTTAGGGTTTTGGGGGGTTTGGGGTTTGGGGGTTTGGGTTTTGGGGGTTTCTAGGGTTTAGGGGGTTTAGGGCTTAGGGCTTAGGGAACGGTAACAAGCAAGTAAGGATTGTCTCCTGCAGAATTGGTAGTTGGGGTACTTCGGGTTTAGCCTCTTAGGAGCTCCGGGTTTAGGGTACTTAGGGCACTTCGTGATTTTAAGTCTTGGACATCTCCTGGAGGATAACGGCATATTGGCAATACAGAAATTCAAAGGAGGTTGAAGGCTCAAGGCTTCTGACAACAAGATGAAAGTCCAAATGAATTGCAGGGCCGTGTCAACATGAAAGTGGGAGCCAGTTTAGGTTTAGGCTAGCTGTTATAGGGCTGGAGGACTACAAGGCTTACGGTTACAAAAATGAAGTGATAGTGGCAGACTGCGGCTATGTACGGTTTTGGGGTTTTAGTGTTTCCCGGAAGTCAAACAGGCACAGGTGTTGGTCCTGTGGAGAGCCAAACGGAAATAAGTTTCATGTCCACTTGCAGGCCGTGCCTCTTACGTTTTCAAGCTAACCAAACCACAAGGACAACACAAAGCTGGGTCAGGGTTTAGGGTTTAGGGAGTAAGGGGATTTTTGCAACCCAAACCCCCAAAATAAGCAGCATGACTCTTACAGGGTTTTATTATAGGGGTTGGGTGTCACAAGAATCTTCTTGTGAAATCTGTTTACTCAGGAAGCTCTAGGAACTCTTGCAAGTCTGAACTCAGCCCCGCAGACAAGATGAAGGCGGTTCTAGCTATGGCTACCCGTACACAAGAACACCACATGTTCAGGGTTTAGGGTTTAGGGTTTAGAGCACCACATGTTCTTGTGATAATCCTTTACCGTGAAATATGTCGCTTCTGTGAACAGGGGGCCTGATTTTGACACAGTCTGTACATGTAATAGAGCCGTACGAGGGATTGGCATGTTCATATACTTGTATACAGACATATATATATGTCTATATATATATACATATATAGCTCATTGTGAAACTGCTACTCAATGGGCGTCCAAACCTTAAGCCGCAACCATATCTGCACTGTATCCTGACTGTAGTCTTAGGAGCTAGGGTGTAGGAAGAGTGTTTGGCATTTAGGGTCCTCATAGGGTTTATAAGGATGAAATCCCGTCCGTTTCGCTTCCAGTGGTGCTGCAGCAGCTCCTGGCCACTTAGCTGCAATAAACAGGATGTATTGGGTGTAGCTTGCGAGTTTTGGGACGTAGGTTTGCCCGAAAGTTGCCGGGATCCCAAATCTGCCTCCCTACTCCAAGCAAGACGAAACGGCCTGTTTTTGCAGTGAGAGGAACCCATACCCCAAAATAATCCAAACTCTCTACGTGCTCCCTAGCATGGACTCAGTACCCAGAAACCTTAACCCCCAAGCCCACGATTTAAAGACTTCGTCCTCAAGGCTCTGTAGTACGGGATGGGCGGGCCCAAAGAATGCGCATCTGGAGTCGGTAGGCTCTAAGTTGATGTGAGAGGCCCTGGGTTGCTTTGGGCTTAATTCAAGCAACTTGGCGTCAGGAATTAGGATTTGGAGTTTCGGGTTAGGATTGAGGTTTGAAGTTTCGCTTTAGAGTTTGGGGGTAAGGGGTGTGGGGCGTATGAGACATACCTAGACCCTCCAATGTAGTACCTTTTGGGTAGTCCTAATAAAAGTCCTAACCAAAAAACCATACCAAGCCCAAAAAGGAATTACATTGGAGGGTCCAGGTAGGTTTCGGTTGGGACTCCCCGGGCTTCAGGCCGCGGAATATCGAACCCAAACTGCCTTGGAGATGAGGGTTCGTGGTTGAGGTTCTATAGAACCCTACACCCTAAACCCTAAACCCTAAACCTTAGGCTTATAAGCCCTAAACTTCGAATCACAAAGCCTAATGCCGCAAACTGCCACATCTCTAAACTTTCAAACCCTAACCCTGAGGCCCTAAACGCTACTTACTAAATCCTTAAATCCAAATCCAGGCCCTAAACCCTAAACCCCAGATCCCTAAAGGCTCACGTAGAAGCCTAAAATCTCCAATATCATGTTGAAATCTATACGAAGTACCCTAAACCCTTCTCCTACAGGGAATCAGGACCAGTATCTTGGTAATCAGCCATATAATTGACCCCCTTGTAGACAGGTTTTCCATTTCATATTCCATGTTGTTGTCCATTTGATTCTTCATTCTCGGGGTGATAAGCCCAAACCCTAAACCCTAAACCTAAACCCTTACCTAGACCCCCCATTTTGGGGTCTATGTAGGTCATATTTGTGGATACTTAGGGTCTATAGAGGGTACTTGGGGGGGTCTAGGTAACCATATTAGTAATTATTGTAGGCCTGGCCTGGCATTAAATCCCTATTCCTGGCTCACTGTCTCCTCCGCTTGCTGGCGGCTCCATCGGTCGACGCCCACGTCGGGCTCGACGCAATTTGCAGAATTGCATCTTGAGGTGGCAAGACACGGCGTTTTGGGCTCGGGCTTGTAGGGCTTCAGGATTAGGATTCAGGGTTCAGGGGGCTGCAGGATTAAGAATTAGGGGTGACAGTTCCCTACATCCTGAGAATTACACTGCTTTAAAGGCTCTGGATCAGTGGGCTAGAGTTCCCCTTAATTAGGAAGAATATGGGTATATGGGGATCTTCTTCTAACATATTCAAGACCATATTCTATCTACTTAAGGGGGACTATAACCCTAAAGCCTAAACCCTAAATGGTGGTATCCATTTTCTTGTCCGTTAAATGGGTTATAAAGGGGTAGTATTGGGGCTATATAGGGAGTTAGGGTATGAGAGGAGGGCTTGTCAGGCTTCAGGTTTCGAGAGTTCAGGCCGGGGTTCGGGCGCGAGCCTTTGGGAGTCCAGGCATTTTGGGCTTTTAGTCCTATACAGGGACCATGGAGGGTTGATAGGGATGATATAGGCTTATATGGGATATATAAGGTTATGTGCAGAAACTGACCCCTAACCCCTTCAGCCTTTTGCTGTTGACTAACTTGCTTGGATGGCATCTGGGCTGTGATATTCGAGCGTCTACTACAGGATCCCTCTGTGACAACACCCTGAACGTCCAACGTTTTCAGAAGCCATCTGTCTCGTGATGAGGCAGCAGGCGGTGATGTGATACACGAGGCCCTGCATGACCCTGAGTGTTGCATGCCTGTACAAATTAAGGTAGTTTAAGGTAGTTTAGTATAGTCATGCAGAAGTCAGTATCAAAAGTATCACTGTTGCACTGTTACTGATAATTAAGAATCATGTGAAGGAGATGAACCCAGAGCACTGTCCCAGTCATTTTTCCTGGCCCTGCAGGTAGCTTTACTTCTGCAAGCTGCAGAACTGCGCGCTTGGGGGTTCAGTGTTCAGTGTTAGGGCGTTGCTGCGGTAAATTGCAAATTTCAAGATTACAATTGCTTTGCGGATTTCTTGTTGGGAGGTTGCGGCCAGATTCCCAACAGGCGGCCAAGGGTTCCCGACTTGGAGTGCGTTATGGCTTCCTTTGGAGAAGCTACGGGTGCCTTGTCTTTAAGGCCAATGTTGCAATTTGATGGATAATCAAATTCTCATGGTTCAAGCTCCGGCATAACAAATCAGGGCTAATAGGCGAACACTCACTTACGCGGGTAGAACCTCTGGCCCCTTGTAACTGTAGCTACAACTTCTAATGCTTGAGCCCAAAGCCCTTAACTCAAGAACTCAGCCCAAACCCCAATCCGTGAACCCTCATCCCTAGACCCAAAGCCCCAAACTCCAAGACTAGGCTTTAGGGCTTAGGGCCCCAAATCCATGCTGGGCCTGAAGCCGCACTCATCAAACAGCACCGTATCGCAAACTTGAGTTGCGTTGCAGCAGCCGCCCTTCCCTTGATTCTGTTTAGCGTTTAGGCATTATGATGTTTGGATTTTGCGTTCAGCGTTTAGGTTTCAGGGTATGAGCCTCCGAGATTTTCATAAGCTTCGAAGTATTGGCCTCTAGTATGGGTGGCTCAACTTACAGGGGCCCCTGCCGTTCCATGGGAATCCAAGAGGGCTATCTCCTACATTTGAGGACTGGTTGTTGAGCAGCTCTCGAATGGGCCCTGAGATTTTGGATCCTCAAAATCTAGTATAAGCCTTGTGCATCTTCTTGCCTGTCTCCTCCAAAACCCAATGAAAAAGTGTCAGGGCCCACAACACCGTCCGTTGATAGCTCCTCCAAAAGTAAAACGCTAATGGCTGCCAGAAGGGACTATTGTGGGTATGTTGAAGCACCATTTACTCCATATTGGGGGCCATTGCTGTAGGGGGGATTGACCTAAATTACACCCAACCCACCACCCTCCCCCCCCCCCAAAAAAAACAGGCTCCACAGCTCCTAATCCAACTCGAAACCTAAAGACTAAGCCTTCACAAAGGAACCCTGAACCCGAAAAGCTGAATCATCAACCCAAACATTGAATCGTAAACTCTACACTCTGAACTGCCAGTCTCTACCTCAAAGCAAGGGGCCCATGGTCCCCACGAGGTCGCAGTAGCTTTGCAGAAGATTTTTCTGCTTCAGGTGTAGCCCGAAGTGATCCAACTCGGCTTGAAATTCAGGGTTGAGCAATTGCCTGGACTTCATGAATAAAGTAATGGCCCACATGCCAAACAATCGTCAAAAAGGCCCCCATTTTACAGACTTTGGCGGTCCAGGTCGGGCGTAGGGGTTGAGTGTCTAGGTGCAGGGGTTAGGATCTAGGGATTCTGCTGTCGTCACGGAATAACAATGCATGCGTCTTCTGCTTCTTCCAGCTTCTGCAACAACACCTCCCACCAACATCGAGACTGTTGATTTCAGATCCTGATGTTCGCGGGGATTGGCTTGCAGGTCAGAAATGAAAATGATGAAGCCTCTTAGCCTCACACCACATGCAGCACAGCCCTAGTTGAAGTTTTTTTTGCCCATTCAGTGTTGCATTTGAGATTGGCGTAATATCCCCGTATATCCTATGTAATAGTCACATGGAATGCCCCTTGGTAGTCTTAAGCATTTGGGAAAGCCTGTTAACCTCAGCCCCTTGTTGCACAGCTTTGATGGACCCTGGGGTAACGAAGGCCCTCTCGGTACCCTGAATTAGGATTAAGCAGTCCTGAATTGTGAGTACATCGGCCTGAAAATAAGTAGTTGAAGGGCCTTGGTAGATAGGGCTTCTAAAGTAGCCCGGGCACGGCTTCATTCTTCGAAGCGTACCAGCAGATCCCATACTTGTCCGCCGAGCGCGCGAAGAGATCCACACCCAAAACCTCCGCGACTGAAATTTGTGAAAGAGGATAAAGCGGGGTACAACACCCCATGAGAATGCATATCAAAGTGATGAGGCCCTAAACCCAAACCGCATCCGTGATTGAAACCTGTACCAATCGCCAGCTGAAATCTGAGCGGCCTTCTTTTTAGTTTCTGGGTTATGCCTTCACCTTTGCGGCGTATATCCCAAAAAGTAGGACACCCAGGGTCCAGGTATCACCAATCGCGTATTCCCGCATTCCCTGTACACTGATCCTCTAGCAAGGAGTGAATCACCGGGCTGAAGTGCAACTACTCTCTTGCTTCGTGTTCCACACACTTTTAACAGCCGGATAGATGTGCGTTTCAAAGAAAATCGCCGAGAGTAATGTTCTCAATCTCAGGCCAAAATCATAGCCCCGCACCCGCAGATTTGAGTAATCCCATATCAAAATCAACTACCACCTCCCACTCCATGACATTAAAGATTAAAGATTTCCCAGATAGACGCCTCCCATGGCGAATATTCAACATGGGATTACCACCCATGTGCGGAAGCGGTCTGACCAGCAGGCCCATAACCAGTGAAGCTCAGGGTTGGGTATGTGCGGATTTTGGGGGCTGAAGTCCTTCACCCCAGCACCTAAACGTCTCTGGGTTCAGGGTCTTGCAGGAGGTGACTTGAGCATGGAGGACTGAGGCGATAAGGTTCGGGGCTGTTGAATTCTGATAGGTCTTCTAGATTCTAGATCTCTGACCAATTAACGTCTCGCCTTGCCGTTGGTCTCGCCTTGCCGTTGGTAGAGAACGGCGGAATGGGCCCTCATCACAATCCCTACTTTATCCCGGTTCGCCCCGCCAGAAATCTTAGGTGAAAGTTCCCGGATGGCGCTATACGCTTAGCATGGGTATTATGTTTAAAGCCAGCGCCCATCACGTACCAGCGACCTGTGTCATCCCCCTGCACAAAAAGTGCAACATGTCAGGGAAACCTTTGAATCTTCAAGATCCTAGAGGATAGATCACCACGACAGCGTTCAAGATTCTGCCACCACACCCTGTTTGTTTTTTACTGGTCCAGCTGCAAGCAGGAGAACCAGCATTCCCGAGCAACCCTCAAATTGATACCATGGGTCTCTGAAAGCCTGACGTTCTTTTGGGAGAAGCTTAGGGCTGGCCTGAACAATTACCAACATCATTTTGTGGTGAATGTCGGCATCCTATACTACAAATGTACGAGGAATGTAGGATCAAACAAATGTGAAGTTCAGAGCTCGCCGTAGAAACTTTTATGGCGTCAATATGGGCTGCTCACTATGATGCTTCTGACAACTACGGGTTCACTTGGGGCGCTGGATATGATATGAAAAAGGACAGCCCAAGATATATGTTGTTGTGGGCATGACGGTTAAGTCCTTTATGTTAACGACTCCGGATAGCACTACAGTAGCGTCCCGCGGTAGGCCTACCTATGCAAACTTTGTAGGGGGTTCTGGGCACCTGTAAGCTCCCATATCAGCCATAGTCTGAATTCCTAGTATCCCCCTTAATAACCCCTATAGTATATATAATCCCTATATAGCCCCCTTTAAGGAGTTTAGACTATAGCTCATATCAGCATAGAGTGCCTCCATCTCTGTGGTGTTGACTAAGTTCCCGGTGTCCCCGGACAGGTGGTCCTGCAGAACCCTAAACCCTAAACATTCTACATAGTCTGGGAGTCCAGGTAGCCTACCCTAAACCCTATAGGGTTTAGGGTTTAGGGTCTATACCCCAAACATTCTGCTTAAATTGGGAGTCCAAGTAGCCTTGATGGTGGCAAAAGTACATAGCAGTGTCATGAGGACCCTAGCAAGGAACCATAGAGTGTCAGACACCCCTGAAGGCAACGCTCCTGAGGCTACTCCCACGGGAAATTCATGGGCGGTTAGAAAAGAAAGTATATATGGGGTAACTGTTCAATTTTCATGCCTGTGTGTTTATAGCCATGCGTATAGCCCAACAACCTAAGCTCTAGATGGAGTCATGTCCTTTAGGGGGGAGGCTTATTCTGGATTTCATGCTCTAGGTGTGGAGGGCAATCCCTCCAATTGCTGGGTACTTCTCACTGTTTTCACAATATCTAGAGTGGGAAAGTCAGCAGAGTGGCCCAAGCATCCCAATCTTTCCACCTATTCAGGGAGGCTACATACCTACAGTAATTCCCAGAGGCTATTCGTCCACCACCGAAATCCAAGTCCAATCCTTTAATCACTCACATGCCTAAGCCCTCTCTCAAGAACCGGTCTCCTTTGGGTTCTTCAGAATAATATGTGGAAACCGAGCCCCCCAAAATGGAGAATCACAAACAAAAACATATGGGACATGAAATGGAAACAGGGTTGTATAGAGATCCGCCCACAAGAGGGATAGAACTTATCTTCGGGAAGCCTGAAGCATGGAGCATCAGGAGAAAGAGGTCCTTGCCCGCCATTATTGTCGTGTAGCCCGCATTGCGCAGTGCTGACATGAAGGTAGGTGACATCCTGGGTACGAAGTTTGGTCGAATTTGTGCTGATGGTTATGGTTCTCCTACAAGTCGGAAGAATTCAGGGGACATGTGCCTCTCCAAAAAAGAGGGCTCTCTTCTACACTTGCTCACAGATTAGAACCTCGACATGGGGGTTGTTCTAAAGTCCTCTTGAAGGAAGGAACATTGAGGATTTTTGCCCCTAAAAAAGATAGAATATGGAATATTTGGGGATCTTATTTTCATATACCCAAAGCCATAGTCTATCTACTTAGAGGGGACTATATACTTCCCTAAAGGGAGATTCCAACCAAAGAGGAACCTATCTTATGGGCCATTTTGGGGACAGGTATTTTGAAGCAGCACCACATGAAGAAACCATGAGAAGAGACCTAGGGTCTCAGGCGAGGAGTAGACGTTCTGGTTGTTCTTCACCCACATGTCCTTTGCAGGGTTGGATGTACGGTTTAGGGGTGGCACAGGACCTTACATGCAGGTATGCCAACTGCCAAAATACTGCAGAATTACATGGGGCAGTATCTTCCCATCCCATCCCCACATGAACACCGCATTGACACACCCAACAGTATTCCCAACCCTATGCGCACTCAGCAAAAATCATAATCAAGCAAGCGGCAACAGACTCGACCCAGGAAGACTGAGACCCAGAGGTGCCCAGCATCCCGCAGAAGCACACAAACAAATACCCTAAAGGGGGGGATCCTGGGTCCTCTCACCGCAACAGTTTAAGGTTTAGGGCCTCGAAGCCCTGAAGTTATAGCGGCCTTCTGTGCAGAGGATCTTCTTTGCTTGGAGAGTGTTTTGCATGACGACAGGATGATCTTTTGGGCCACTAGTTAGCCTCAGTATCAGCACGCTACACCCAAGAAACCCGTTTGGTCCTAAGCGCCCCAGCTAGACGGTTCGGTACCCTGAACAATTGCATGGCTTGGGGAAGTTGACGATAGTGATTTCCATTTTCTTTTCTATTATCCCTATATGATCCCAATATACTATAGTAGTTTTCATTTTCCGTTCCATTGTCCCTATGGCATCATGGCAGTGGCCCAGAAACCTAAGCTAACGAAAGTCTGCCACCGAGCAGTCTAGCCGAGTCTAGCTGACTGCCTGGAACATTGGATCAGAAACCGGAATCCTGAACCCTGAATCGAAAGCCTACATTTAAAATCCTCAATCCTGAGCCCTAAACCCCGAATCCTCTCCTTGTAGTCCCGGACAGCAGCTAAAGAGCTCCGGGCAGGGACACACAAAGGTGCAGTCGTGTACGCCCGCGTGAAGCCTTTGAGACTATCCCTGTGGGTGTGGTTTGCTTCCTGAATTTAAGGTTTAGGAAACCTCAGATGGTTTTCTCCAAGTTGGTTTTGAAGCCCTTAGCACCAAAATCCATAAACTCTGCACACCAGACGCACAGTTCGAGGAGTTTTCGATTTCCTCAAGACGATACTGTAGGAATCCCTGACTTGCTGAGAGTCAGGCAGATTCTCGGTTGAGGGTTTAGGGATGTTGTGCAGTAACTCAGGGTATCCGGGTTTATGCGTTGCTTATGAGCATAAATGCTCGCATGGCACAAGGCACGGAGCGCGGAAGATGAGACTGAGCTGCAGTTCCCGGCAGCAGCTAGGACATGCTTACAGACACTGTAGCTTAAGCTGTTACCTGAACCCCCGAAGTATGTGGAATACTGGTGTGGGATATTACTTCACCTATTTATGGGGACCTGGTAGTCCAAAGTCTCAAGCCCCGTTGCGTCTTGCTTGCCTGCGCTGCCTGAGGAGTGCAGTCCACAAGAGCAACATTTGGGGTTGGAAAGGCAAGTCTAGAAGCCAGAACTATTACCAATATCCTTTTGAGCTCTATCTGAGCTACCGTGTACATCTTTATGCAAGGGATCTGGGACCATCTTGTTGCCAATCTATTTAAGCCCGTATCTATTTAAGCCCGTATAGCGCAATCAAAATCAGATTAAACATACTATTGGCCTGCGCATTGGCCTGTTACACTGGATGTTCCAACAGAAGGCCTAGAGCAACAATGGCATCTTCCAACTGCTGCGCATGAATCTACTGCAGCAGCCCAATCGCATTTCAACATTCTTCCTACAATCCATACATATTTAATAGCCCAAACAATCCTGCGCTAACTAGGCGGCCCCCTTTGCCAAACCTCATGCAGGCAGCGGCTTTCAGGACTTTCTGGGTATGTTCAAAGATGGGGTCCTCCTTACATGCCTCTACTAAACATCTTGCTCATCAAAGTGGCTCCACACAGAAGACCCCCAGGTTTTGAATCACAAGTGTGTTCGAGCCCTCCTCCTCTGACACCTCGAGATCCTGGTTGACTGTAAATAACCATCCCCTGAGGGGTTTAGGGTGTAGGATACGGCATCGGGTGCAGTGTATTGTGCCAAGTTGTGGGGATCTGTGGCATCTACGGGAAAGTATTTGATACTCACCGTAGTAAACTGCATGTCCCTAAACTTTTTAGCCCTGGATAGGCTGTCCCGACTTTCCACTCACTCCAATGCCTAACTTTGACTCGATATTCAAATCCTGAAAGTCATGAGAAGACTTAGACTTCTCAATCAGGATTCAGATGGGTGCAGCTGGGCAGAAGGGGATTATGGGCCATTGCCCCGGGATCTCCCAATCAGCATATATCAAGCAGTGCTTTAGATGGGCAATAACCTCCCCCAAAAGACAAAACACCCCATACTCTTTGATATTACATCTGGACCCAAATCATTAGGGTCTCCTTGAGGAATTTTTTTAGGGGTAGGGGAGGCATTTAGCTTGCCAAATAGTGGCATCTATGGACTTTTAGGGTCAGGAAGTTTGGAGAGTTTGTTTGATTTAGCGTGGCGGGTTGTGCTTGTTCGGGCTTCAGCTTCCCAAGGCTATCATAAACCGTAAGCCCCATATTCGTGCCATGCAGCGGGTTCCGACAGAAGACAAGGCTTTCACGGTTGGCATGATAACCTCGGCCTCATCGAACCTGGTGCAAACTCTCAGAGTTTCTCAGCAGAATTGAAAATAGGAGGGCTTTGGTACTGCAGCCCCAATCCAAATGAGGCCGGTTGTTGTCATAATTATGAAATCTTCGGATCCTCATATGGGGGTTTCCCTAAGTTCGGGGTACCTTTTTGGGGTTCCCCAAATCAGGATTGTAGTACATTGGGGTCTATATTGGGCCCCCCCTGTTTTCGGAAACTACCATATTGACTTTAGGTTTGCAGCAACCCTCCTTAATGGAAGCAGAGACAATGAGAATGTTGGGAAGTGGCATCTTCAGGGGACCTAAGGGATGGGTTTTGGGGTTTAGGGTTTAGGGTTTAGGGTTTTAGCCTTTAGGGTTTTAGAGTTTTAGGGTTTTACGGCTTGGGGTTTCCCTTGGGTTTTGGGGTTCAGTGTTTTTGTTTTAAGCCCTTCGGACTTTTGATGCCTGCACGAACGCACAAAGGGTTCCTGGAGGACCACTCAATGATTATGTCAATCGGTTCAGGGTTTAGGGTTTAGGCTTCAGGGTTTAGGGTCCAGGGGATGGGCGGCAACAGGGAGATAAACCAATCTAAGCTTGTTCAGTCAAGAAGCTTATATGGGAGGTTCTCAAAATAAACGCCTTGACAGTTCCTGAATAGAGACCCCAATCTTCCCTATGTGGCGGCTATGCATCCCAATCCTTAAGCGTACCCAATGTTTGATAAACTCCTGTATCCCTGACTCCCAAGGCCTGAGCCCTAAACCCTAAACCCTAAACCCTGAGAAGCCTTCCGAAACCTTTCATCCCACAGCCCCTAAACACTTACACTCCCGGAAACTAACATGGAAACCCAAAAAGGGCCCCATAAAGACTACAGTACTTCTAAAATGGGGCTATATGGGTTTCCATGTTAATTTGGGGGAGTGTACCATCTTGGCAAGGTGTCATCTTCACATCAGGGCCATAAGAATTGGGATTACAAAGGGATTCTACAGATGCCAATTCAGGATTCTGGGAGTGAGGAGCAGATTTCAAGTTTCCGGAAGACAGGCCCCCCCAAATGCATAGAGTCAAAACCTTAACTCGCACTCTCAACTGCAGGCCCTTAAACCCGAAATTCCGATCCCCAACCCCTAAGCCCCTAACCCACACCAAATTCCAAATTGTGGCCCTTTTTTGAGAAGCCTGAGGAAAAATGAAACCAAGGAACCCAGCCCAGTCCCACCGCCACTGGTCCAAAAGGATCAAAAGTAAATTCGGCCTTCACGTCTGGGCTTTGGGCTGTTAACTTCTAGTTCGTATTATGTCAATTATTCTCGTTATTAAAATGATTACTATGACTACTATGAATACTGAGTATGAACTTTATGGTTGTTACTATACTACCGTGAGATCTTTGCTGTTTTAAGGTGGCAGGGGTTTCCGGGTTGGCAGGTAACGTTTAGAGCTCTAGGATGCGCGCTGTGGCACGCGCCTTGCACTGCAGGCACAAATGCCAATTCCGAGCACAGATAATAGTCCCCCTCAAGTAGATAGAATATTAGGGTTAAAGAGGGGTAATGGACAAGAAAATGGAAACTACTATTTAGGGTTTAGGGTTTAGGGATTGAATATGGGATACATGGGGATCTTGCTATAATATACCCAAACCCATATTCTATCTACTCAAGGGGGACTATATGCGCACATGTGTTGAGATCCAACGCAACTTGACAAATGTGCATGAGGCAACAGAGGACAGCCACGGAATGTATCAGTGCAGAACCTTGTGGCTACTTCTTTGGCCACACCCCGTGCAAGAAACAGATTCCCTCTGACAGCGGGGATCCTCATGTTAACGTGAGCTGTAGTCTAAACTCCTAGAAAACCCCGTCCCCCATAGAAGTCCCCTATGCAATCCCTTACGTAACCCCCTTTCAGGAATTTAGACTACAGTTCATGTAGAGAACCCCAGAAACGAGCCTCCGGCATAGGCAGGAATCTTGGACATGCAATCCCCCAAGAGGCCATATTTGCAACGGTAGACCATGAGTCGTGCTGGATGTTAGTAGGGACTGGAGAAATGGATCCCTACAGCAGGGTCTGGGGGTTTGAGTGTAGGGTTTCGGGTCTAGATACATATCCTAATACAGTAGTATGCTAACCCCCCCCCTAGGACCAACCTTTCAGTGTTCCAAAAGTCCACAATTCCAAAATTCCAAAAAAAATCC
>CAJNIZ010033514.1:9150-19244 GCA_905231905.1 Symbiodinium pilosum | reverse complement strand
AGAAAGAGAGAGAGAGAGAGAAGGAATCACGACGTTATGATGTGTGTATATTTATGCATATATACATATTTAGAAACATCTTCAAATATGTGTATATATGTATAGCGTGTGAACACATATGCCTGTGAAAACATTCATCACTATGGTGGCCGCGGCTTGTGTTACTGAGGGGGATTGATAGTATTGATGCCTCACCCCACTCTGCTCAAAAACTCAAGGTTGGGCTGCTATTCGAAGCCTCCTCCGCCGTCGCCGCCACCACCGCAGGAAAGGGGACAGGGTCTGATAAACAAGGACACGCCTTAGCACACCTCACCTTTCTCTTTGTCTCAATGAACCGTAAGCCCGCATGCCTCACACCCCAAACCCTAAATCCTTAAGTCATCACATGCAGGGCTTCTCGAACTAACTCTTGGGGGCACGTGGGGGGTCCTCGTACCAGTAGGTTACACGCACCCTGAACTGCATACGCTCCTTCAAAGGCAAAAAAGCCGAAAATTGTCCATGCGATGCATTCTATTTACGTAACTAGTCTCCTCCCCCAGCAGTCAAGGCCCCATCCGCTAAACGTTACGTACATTTCCAAAATCGAAAAGGGAAAAGAAGAATCATTGGTACTGCCTGCTTTTACTAACTTACTAGTTCTTCGCAGGGAATACGGGACATAGATAATATTGGGATTATATAAGAGTCGGATTCCCTTGTTCCCTACCAAGAACCAGATAGATCAAAAGGGTTTACTATAACTGGCAGGAATCGCTAGTGGAGGACTTGAGCCTGTAGGACTGCCTTTTGAAGACCATGAAGCTCGCGCCTCGAACCCTCAAACCAAACCCAAACGTTACTGGTTCTTGATGGGAAATAAGGGAATATACCCCCTACAGATTTCCTGCATCACATATTCCCTACTAAGAACCGGTAAGTAAACCCTGACTTTAAACTGCAAGACCTCCACCCAAACAGGAACACAGTCCTCGTCGTCTCCGCTTGTTAGAGTCCTGCGCCTTGGTATGTCGGAAGCCGCGATTGAATGCGTAACTTCATGTACATTATGAAGAAATCCCTCTCCACAAAGCATAGCCCCTAACTCCTAAACCTTAAATCCTAGTATGACTACATGTAAGGGTTCCACCGCAAGCACATTCCGGGCACCACTCCCAAAAGAACCCCTGGGGCGATTATGAGACAAGGAATGGAGAATTAGGATTTGGTAGTTTCCCAAAACAAGGGTATACCCCAATATAGACCCCAAAATACTATCATCCTTATTATGGGGACCCCTAAAAAGGTACCCCCTAATTTTGGGAAATCCCCATTTAATGTTTAGGATTCCGGCGTAGGGCTCAGGAGCTCAACGGACACATGGATCTGCGCTGCACGGAACGACCCAAAACCAAAAAACGTTGACACAAAACAGTGGTTTCCCAAAATTAGGGGTAACTTCTGGGGGGTTCCCATAATAAAGGCTACTGTATTTTGCGGTCCATATTGGGGTCCCCTTATTTTGGGGAACTACCAAGTAGGTTTTGGGCTTGGCGTTTGGTATTTCAGCATGGGCTTGAAACATCATTCAGGTGGGCCGGTGGTGACCTATGCCTCTGATTGGGCCCTACTTGTCTTTTGGAATTATATAGGGATACTGCAAAAGAAATGGAAACTACTGTAGTATAATAGGGTTTATACAGGGGTTCTGGAAAATGGAAAACAAAACGGAACCTACTTGGAGTCGAAAATATGCGCTTTTAGTAAGCTTCAAAGTGTATGTAATACATGTACATGGACCCCAAGAGTCTTTTGACCATGCCTAAGGGTAGTGGACCATTCTTTTACCTACCTTTGCGCTCCAATGAGGGGCCGTAATTGCGCACCCATACTAGTGGCTCCTGCTTCCAAGCAGCTGCCCCTCAGCACTCGAGATGTCTAGACTCCCAGTACCCTTATTTGGGGTTATAGGGCCCCTAATAGTGGGCACTTAGGCCATAGTAGAGGGTGGTGGTTAGGACTCAGGAGAGGCACCGCCAGGACGGGGCTTAGGGCTTGCTCCCAGATCCGCGAGTTATGGATGGGTTACTATAACAAAGGCCCAACTACGATTCTCCTTGTTGGCTCCGGAAACTCGAGCTGTTGTTCGAGCCGCGATTATTGCTCACTACGAAGCAAGCTTATACCCCGCCTCTGGCACGTAGACCATCCAAGGAAGTGAAACTTCCCTAACGACTCTGACTCTCCCAGTGTTTCCCTGAAACTGCGGCTCCTACTTGCGGGTTCAGGAGCCATACACCGCTTGGGGTAGGCTTCGGGCTTACTACAATTTGCAGAGACAGCTCGAGGTTCCAAACGACGTGCACTGGCCAAACCCTGATCTGAAACCCTGCGCCCCGAATTCTGCCCAAGCCCTATTTCACTGTGAGCTCGAAATCCTGAACCCTAAAGCCTAATGCCTCAAAGCCTAAACCCAAAACCTCAAAGCCTCAAACCCTAAACCTCAAACACCAAAACCTCCACCGCAGAGCAACTGAGCCCCTGACTCGACCCTGGCCTTGATCCCCTCACCCGACTGAAGCAGAAAAACGTAGAGGCCTTGTGAAAAACCTTACTCAAAGTTAGTAGGGAATAAGGGAATATTTTATACAGGTATATAGGAGCTTGATTCCCTTAATTCCCTACTAACCACCAGTAAGCAAAGGTTGCGACGTTTAGGGCTTGGGGTCTAGGGATTGTCTGCTCTCGGCGTGGGGTTTACGAGGGGCGGGGGTTATTTGTAAAAAGCACGCTATGACGCGAGAGGGACATTATCCCAGCCTACATAGACGTAAGTATACTGTCCCGTGCCAGGAAGGACCTGAACAAACCAATGATAACAAAGGAGCTGCAGGTTACGGTACCTGTCAGGACCCGGTGTTGGGCCTATGGATTCATAGGCTGTCCGGGAATTAGGTTACTTCCATGTATAACCTTTCAGGAGGTCCCTATATACAACATACTCAGGATCCCTAGATTTCTCCTATGAAGTTTAAACAGACCACCAAACCGCAAATCCGTAGGAGCTCTTCCGGCTCGTTCAAGCTTTCGGCCATGTTGCCACAGGCTCTTGAGCCTTTACCAATCAAGGGGAATAATGAAATCTGTATATACTAGTTGTCCTTTTGACTCGTTCCCACATGTAGGATAGAGGGAATGGATCCCTCTAGTACATCCGATATACTCATCATAATGGTCATAGATGTTGTTCCCATTCCCTTGTTCCGTCGTAACAATTCTGACTGGCCTCCCCGGAGTATGCAGGACCCCGCTTGCAAGTCGCAAGTCACATGTGCCGCAAATTTCATTGTGCGAGGGTTTGTAATTTAGGGTCTTTTTTGCTTAGGGTTTATGAGTTAGGGTTTATAGGGTTTAGGGTTTACGAAACCTTCAAGTAGCACGTCATGAAAGCAATCTTACCCAGCGTTCCCAAGCAAAGGGCCACGGAGCTCCAACTCGTCACCACAACCCCGAACCCTAAACCCAACGGTAGATTCCCGAACCCTTACCACTTGCTCGCTTTTTAGTATGGGATGAAATCACGGAAAGGAACACGGAAACTACTGTCTGTGATTTGGGTTCACATAGGGCCTAAATGGGGACCCCCCTCCTACCATAGTCAACCAATGCCTGTTATGTAGGAAGTCGAACTTGAACCCTCAACTCAGAGTAGCTACGAGTAGTTCCTTTGTTGGCAACGATAATCAAAGAAGCCTGACTAGTTCCCGACATATCTTCACGTCTGTTTGAAGTGCCCTAGATGGGGCTTCGACAAGGACTCCAGAAGCATCATATTGGCATCTATTTAGTCCCTGTTTTGCGGGCTTTAAGTGGAATTCTGCGGATGCAAGAGCCACGCAAAGAGAACAAAGGCCTTGTAGCCGGAAGATGAACCAAATTCAATCCCCTTCTGACCTCCCCTCTACGCCCACCCCACCAATAATGAGTTTTACCAGTACTATACTACATGACTATACTATTCCGTGTGTATCTATTACGGGCTGGACGGGTGTTACTAGGGAAGGGAATTAATCCCATAAAACACAATCTCCCGGCTATGAAGCCTTTTTCTGCTCGACCTGGTATCCTCGAAGTGCCACTTGTCTAGTAAAGCTCGAGTCGGAAGCAGTTCTCGGTGGCACCTAGCTTGCCATTTTCTCCTCATCATTGAGAAAAGAAACACAGGGAGTGTCCAATGATCCACTGCTGTCCGTTCTCTAACTTCAAGCCAGATTAGAGAGGGCTGCGCACGGGCTGCACACGTGGCAGCTAAGACCAGAACTCACACCCAGCCCACATTCGAGGACGAGGAATCCCCCAGGGGTTGTACCCTCCGACATGGAACCCCACATAGGCCATTCGGGCCGGGACAAGACAGTCTGTATAGGGCCTCTCTTTGGGCTTCCATGTTGGTTTGGGAGGGTAGCTGCTGCAAACCGTATGGTCTTGGTCTTAGAGCACCGTACATCCCGAGCCTTGAGATTCCTCATCCTTTCTTAAGCCTCCAACGGAGTGGAAAGCATGCCGGCAGTGCCATCAACAGGGAAGACAATACACGATGTTGGCAGGATCTTTAAGATGCCCTCGGCATGCACTTGTGGTATAGATCTTGGGGCCAAACGTTACCCTGCTTTTGCACACAACGGAGCCGGCACGGGTGACAACCAGGACCAGACTACCCTACATACCTCAGAAAGCCTAAGCACTGAGCCTTCATGTTACAAGTAACACGACCAAGCTGGAGACAGTTCTGCATCCAAGCGCCGCATCAACTCGTCGGAGGCTGCATGCAGAGTTCAGTTGTTCTACGCACGTACTTGATGCCAAGTGGTAGTCTTCTTGCGGTACCTAATATGCTAGGAAGAAACAGTGATCCCTGTTCGGCACTGAGTTGTATTTGCATGAAGGCACCTGTGTCCGTTAACGCAAACGTACAGTATAATAGCCCAACAGCTCGAGCACCACTATCCCGGGACGTTTAGAATTCCGGGTTTGGGGTTTTGGGAACCTGGTCGACTAACTTGAGGAGTACTGTACACCCGTGATTACTAAACCTTCTGCCCCTTCATGGTGTTATTATAGGGATCCTAATATTAAGGCCCCTAAAAGGAAGTACATTACTGTTGATGGAGCGGATCTTGCACCATTTGGGCTCCTTCGCAATGCCGTAACTTCGTAGACTGGCCGGGAAGCAAGGTGAGAAGTTTAGGGCTAAGGGGTTTAGGGTTTAGGGTTCAATACGACATGTGAGGACACAAGCCGCATGGGTCCATTGCCAGCGACGGCCCTGGATGCAACCCTGTCTCGACAGACCGTTGGGAACGATTGTGGACGCCTCCGCCGTAGATTCTCACGGGGAAGACATCATGAACGGCGTTCTGATTGAATCTGTGCGGTGAGTCCTACTACAAGACGGGTCCAAATCAATATGAACCGTACGTACACAAATCTCACCCGCCCCTCTGCTTGAAAGGCCACTCATACATGCTCCACCATGTAACCCATAATCTATAATATCCCCCTTAATAGGCCCTATAATAGTCCCCTATATAATCCCCTTTCAGGAGCTAAGACTATAGCTCATGTAGCTATGAGGCCCCTTCTTGGCTCACACCCTACGTCTGGCTGCGGCGAAATGATCGCTGGCAAATTTCCTTGCCCCAAATCACCATGGCTAGCACAGTCCACACCTCGGTTCTTAACTGTTAGGGTGTAGGGCTTAGGGGTTTGGGGTTTAGGGTGTAAGCCTGAAACCTCTACCTCCAAAAAATATCGTGGAAGCCGGAGAGGGAACTATGATGAATACTGTGCCTGCCAGAGGACACCATATGGTGGCTTCCGAACGTTTTAGGTACTGTTTTGGGTGTCTTGCTGTTTATGGAAACCCTTTCTGGGTTTCCTGGAAGTTTGGTGGGGAAGCCCCCGAAAGTGAACCCTAACACCATATGCCTCTTACGGGCTACTAGTTTGAATTAGGGTATTCCATGCGAAGAATGCGACATACAGCCTTTAAAGCCTAGACTCGTTCATACCAATATTGAAATCCCCCACCGCTAGCAAAAGATACGTCGCCCAATTTATAATGAGGTCCGAAACTTCTTTGAAAAGATAAGTTGCAAAGAAGGCACCGCGCAACCTAAAATCTTATTATAGAAGGCACCATATAGACCCTAAACTAAACCCTGCGCCGTTCACCCAGAACCTTTTTTCTGAACTGCAAAGAAGGCACCCATAGACCTTAAACCCTTATAACCTAAACCTTTATGAATTACAAAGACGGCACGGCACCATAGACCCCAAACCTTAAACCCTCCTGAAATGCAAAGAAGGCACCAGAGACCCTAAATCCTAAACCTCAAGGCCTAAACGCTTATGTACTGCAAAGAAGGCACGCCGGACCCCAAACCCGGAACCTTTAACCCCAAAAACTTGCGAGCTGCAACAAAGGCTTCGCAGACCCTCAACGCTAACCTTAAACCCTAAACGTAACAAGGGCGCCGCAGACCACCCTAAACCCTAGTTGACTGCAGCAAAGGCACCACAAACCCTCAAACTTGAAGCCTAAACCTCATGAACTGCAAAGAAGGCACCATAGACCCTGAACCCTAAAAAAACAACTCAAAAAAACAACTCTGCACCCTTCTGCACTGCAAAGAAGGACCTAGTCTTGCTAGGGTTGCCTACCTAAACCCTAAACCCTTAACCCCTAACCCCAAAGGCAAGTAAAATAATAGCCCAACACCCCGAAAAAACAGCCCAAAAGGCTATTATCTTACATACCTTTGGGGTCCAGGTAACCCCCAACCCCCCATTGAATTATTGCCAAGAAGGCACCATAGATGAGACTGCGGAGCCCTGCCAGGAATCCTCTAGGATGCTCATCCAGATGGCTTCCATAAGCAACCAGCAAGCAAACAGAAGGCTCCCTGAAAGAGCCAATGCCTTAGGTTCAAGGTTTAGGGTACAGGGTTTAGGTCTTCGGGTTAATTATAGTCCCCCTTAAGTAGATAGAATATGGCTTTGGGTGAGAAAAAAAAAGATCCTCAGATACCCCAGATTTTGGGGTTGCCTCGTTTCCTAAGCCACAAACCGGCAATCCTAAACGGTGTCCTCCTCGATGGTTTCCGCTTAGCGGGCAAAGGAGCTAAATATGGGCCCTGGCGCGAAGCGGTTTACAGACTTCATTTGAGTAGCATTTTCAAAGGGGGTACGAGAGACCCCACTTCAGAGTATGTAAGACATATCCTCCGATGACTATGCTACAACCAGCAAATCACTTTATTTGGACAAAAAACATAGGGGCTTAGGGATTCAGTGAAGTGACATGAAGGGGGTCTCTGAATACGTGGGCCTAAAGAGTTTAGGCCTTGCCGTTCAGGGATTCAGGTGCGGGCTCCAGCATAGCCTTAGCGGTACAGGAAGAGCCAGGCAGAATATTTTCCAGTTCGGGCTTCAAAATTCTGACTCTGAACTACCGTAAGCGCTGAGCCTTGAAATGCCCGACCTTAAGGCACGCCAATCTCTACGCATTACCCCTGGACCTAGGATCTCTAATTGCCACATTTTCTCAGAAGCCTACACAGGGGGTCGTAGATTTGCTGTGGACACCACAAATCCACCAAAACCTAGGATACTGAACCTTAAACCTAGCCCTAGACCCTGAAAACCCTACACCCTAGCCTATAGTCCCCCTCAAGTAGATCGATCACACGCTACGACCCAACATCTAGGGCAACCGTAAGCCCGCAACAAGCGCAACAGTCTTCAAGACACAATATCGAACCACTAGACCTAAAGCCTAAAGGCCAAGATGCAGGTTCATACTGGAGTTACTAGAGTGTGATTGTTGAATTTTCAAGGGGATGGGGAAGCGGTTATTGGGACTATGGCTTGTGCAATTCCTGAACGCACCAAAACCCAAAACCCAACATGCGAACCCTAAGACCTACATCGTAAATCCTGGGATGAACCTCAACGAATAGTGGGCAAAACCCAAATATGAGCTCAGAAAGGCCGTTCTTCAGATGCTGTTGGTTCCAGGTACATCCTACATCCTAAATTCCGAAAACTCCGGTGTTTAATTCAGCGTGGTTGCCAGGTTCAGAAGGGCTTCTTGCCAAAAGTAAGCGCGGCGAGCTCGAAGCAACTGTGCGAGCTTCAGCCTAGAAATTGGTGGTCTGAGGCGGTCTGAGAGCTTACGGTGGCTATGTATACTGCATACCTTCAAACAGGGGCTTCGTTCCTCATCATTTTGATCACTGTGGGTACAAGGTTCCTCTAAGCGATTTTTAAGGCTAGGGCTCGGGGAGGTGGCATAGGGGCCTCTCGCGGGATGCAGGGAGCGCTTCTTGTCGGGTCTGGGGCCTTGGGGGCCAGTTTGTATTGCACGGATGTGAGGGAAGGCACAGTATTGAAAAGCTCGCGTGGCACAGCTCAAGGCTTGTGCCTGCGGCTGGAAAATACAAAAGAGATCTTCTTTTGATGCTCCAGGGACCCAGGACATTTTTTGAGCTGTAGTCTAAACTCCTAGTATCCCCTTTAAAAAGAGAGCGGAACGCTCTGATGGCCCCATTGTTTTTTACAAGGAAGTTAAACTTTGCTCTGGCTCTCGTGTAAATCCTCAATCTTACGCTTTCTTTGTTTTGCTTAAGGTCCGTCTGGATCTTCTATTCGAATATACTCTGAATGAGGATACCATCAAACCCCCAAGAAGGATCCATCACAAAAAGCCCTACTGAGTATCCTCCTTATTTCTTTTATTTCTGTGGAGACTTGTATTTAATGCCATCTGATGAGGATCTCTCACAAGGATTACTGAGCATTGAATTCGTGATATTGAGGAGGCCTAGAGTATATGCAGGGTTTGGGAATTCGTGCATTAAGATTTGTGTTGTTTCCGTTTGGCTTTGTTCATAGACCTTCCTCATCGTTTCAAATGGAGATCTCCATGAGTCATCCTTCATCAGGATTGCGTAGCCGTGATTCCTACAGCAAATTCTTGAGCGGCATTTCGTTTATCAAACATAAGCATAAGGGAAATATATTTGCAGTTCTGGACTTCATGACAGAAATGTGTGTACAATCTTTATTTAATTTTATAGGTTGAACTCGCAAAGGAATATGAGAGCACTACGATGCCAGATAGGGATCTCAATGGAGTTCACGTAAATCACGGTGCTTAATCCATGTTTTACTAGAATTGATAGACTGATAGAAGTAAGCCCAAACAACTAAAATGTTAACATAGCAGATAAATGCTTGCATAATCGAATCTTGATTTTGAAAGAAGACTCTTAGTTATAGTTATCTTCCATATCCCGCCGTACAGGATCTTTGTTACCAGGTTTGTACGGCATAGCTGTTAGCCTTCGTATCAAGGCACTTTGAAATAATGTCATTGCTGGGTGTATACCAAACCCTTTTTGCTTGGAACCCCTATGGAACGTGGTAAGGATGAGCATTTGGGGGTGCACCAAAAAATATATATATATATGGTGCCCTGAATCCCTTCTCGATCTTTACAATTATCCACGTGAAAGCACTGTAGAGAATGAGGCACTTGCGCTTGTTCTTTAAACATGTGCTTGTCACAAGGATGGACGAGATAACGGAATAAAGATCCCACTATAGAACTTCCTTGAACCTTGAAGTGACACATCGAATGCTACTTAGAAACGTCTGTCATAAATTTACATCATCACTCGATTATATGAGCTTATTGACAACAGTTATTGTATGGATCTTGAAAAAGCTTGTCATATACGCCTGCTCATGACACCCAACAGAATTCCTCATGGAGTTCACAATTAACGTTCAGGTCGTTCTTGATTTCTTGCTCCCATTTCTAGTGATGTTGTGATGTTCTTTACTGAATTATGTCCGAAAGATTTCTCAGTTGAACACCTAATTATCATTGCCAAGTTTCATAAGGCACTTTGTAATCAATCGTTATATATGCATATATTTCTGTATTTCAAAACAGATCACAGGAGAGAGGGATAGACTAAATGCTAGGAAGGGTAGGATTCCGTAGTATTTCGTAGGAATCCTTGAAGGGAAGGCGGCCAGGTGGC
>CAJNIZ010033503.1:54421-70203 GCA_905231905.1 Symbiodinium pilosum | reverse complement strand
TTGGGGATTAGGGATTTAGGGTTCAGGGGTTTAGAGTTTTAGGGTTTAGGGGTTTAGAGTTTTAGGGTTCAGGGGTCTAGAGTTTTAGGGTTTAGGCGGTTAGGGTTTGTAGGCTTTAAGGGTTCAGGGTTACGGTTTGGCTTGAGGTATCCTTGTTGAAAGAATCACCAACTTTTGTAGGCTTAATAAGGGGCATTCATACAGGACCTCACTCTCTCAACAACCATGTAAGGCAGCTTCTAGAACTTCTTGCAGGGCGGCTGGCGAGGTGGATAGGAACTCAAAGTTGTATGCCAACCTAGGGTTAGGGTTTTGGGTTTTGGGTTTTTAGGGTGCGGAAGCAGCCTACATTTATTGACATGCAAAGGTACTACAGGGAATGAGAGACCTTGCATAAGCGCTCTTGACCACGGACTTGTGAGCGGGAAGATTGACGACATTATCTGACTGTTTCGGCCGCCCAACCCACATTCCGGAGACTTGTGGATGCAAAGTGATGCAGCATCGAGAACCCTAGCATGCAGATGCCAAAGAACCATCAACTAGCGAGCCTGTGTTGTGAGCTTGTTGTCCAATGCCATACACGAAGTCTTGGGAAGAAGTTGAGAAAAGGCTCAAGCATGCTGTCTTCAAGACCTGCTAGAGTCTATCCATCCATCAGCGCGGTCTAGCATTTGGCTGCCGGTAGACACTTGTACTATGAAGAGGGCTGATGCCTTCAGCAATGTCCCATAGACTAGATCCCCAGCAGCTTCTGAATCACAAGGTGGGGCACAAACAGGGCAACGAGCAACACTCCCTAGACGCGATCAAGACAATTCATCAGGCTCAGATCGCCGAGGCACGTGAGGCCCGCCTCAGACACCTCCCATCTGAAAAGCCTAAGATGAAAGTTTCCAAAATAAGGGCCAAACTATTCTGGGGAACTGCTACCCAACAAATCCCTAGGTAACCCTTACTTCTGCCTTCCGCATACACATCTGTATGTATACATACACATGCACATGTGCATATATCTCTAGGTAACCCTCATATATCCCCTCTATCCCTAAATTCCTTCGAGGCCTGCCGGCTGCAATGCCCGCCCAAGCAAGGACCGACCGCCTCAGATGCAACAGGAGCCCTGGGCAAAGAGTTGCAGGTCCTATTGGGTTTACAGCTTGGGGTTTAGGATTTAGGGTTAGGACTCAAGAATTAAGGTAGGATGTCAGGTTTAAGGTTTAGGGGTAGTAGGGAATAAGGCAGTATCATATGGGAATTATGTTTTCTTCCTCCCTACTAACCATCATTAGCGCAAAATAGCTCGGAACCCTACTATAGGGCTCCATATTATATTTAATGTTGGACTCGCTTTAATCTTAGGGGAACCCCCTCCCCCCGCCCTAACAATACGCCCTCCCACGAAAAAAAAATGGTGGACCCTGAATAAGGAGCCAAAAGCTCTGTCTCAGGTAGTATGGCTCTGGTGAGTAAATTATAAAGGGATTCTGAGGGCTCTGGGGATTATCGAATTGAGGATGACTAAGGGGCTGGTGAGCAAATTTTGAAGGAATTCTAAGGGCTCTGGGGATTATCGTCTTGAGGATGACGAAGGGTCTTGTGATTAGATTATGCAGGATGTCTATGGCTGACAAACTAAGATTTTTAATCAATGATCTTTGTAATTTAGTTTGATTATGTTTATTGCACAGCCCTGGGGATCCCAGATTAAAGAGGGCCTCCAAACAATGGTAATTATTCAGGGCCCAGGCATCTGCTGGATTACCTCCTTTGCTGAAAAGATTTTGGATTGGATTCGTGAGGTTTTTAGAGAGGGTTTTTAATACAACTGAGCGGCTTCAGGTTTCAGATTCGGTGATTCCGTGGATTCTGGATCTCTGTGGCGGCTGAGCGCAGAAAGGTGTTAGAAAAGGTTTCCTTTTAACATCTACATTTGTCACGGCTGAGCGGGGAATGGTTTTGAAAGGAGTTCCTTTTAAAATCCTTTTAAACCCTTGAAAACCTCTCCCCATAGTTTTAGTCTCCCAAAACCAAAACACATTAAACAGGACCCTCCCAACAATGGCCAGATTCTGAATAAGCGGCGGCGAAAAGACAGGTCTCTACACAAAAGTGAGTGCAACATTAATGATTCTAAGAATATCCCCTGTGGTAGTTTAGGGCTTAGGGTTAAGACGGTTAAGAATTTAGAGCATTTCTGAGGTCCCTACTTACACTAGCTCTATGCCTAGAAACTGTTCAAGGTACCAACATATGTGCTGCAAATCCCTTTTGACAGGTACAGAGGTTACTCAGATTGAGTTTGAAGATCGAAGGCTTGGGCTTTTGCGGTTGATGCATTTAGGGTCCACAGGCATGTAGTGCCCCCTGTAATATGAACAAGTCTCTGTGGGAAAGCTTTTCAGGCTCCAGGCTAGGGAAGGTACCACCCCCGAGGCTCATTCTCACGAGAGGGGTACCCTTAAAACCCTACAAATATATGAGGATCATGAGAGGATTGCATTGGTTATTTGTATTGAACATTCAAAGAAACAGCCATATGAGAATTCGGGTGTTACACGCTCAATTTGGGGAACTACTCGCGCATGGTGAATTGCGAGAGTTTGTGGGTACAGGTTTGAGCCGCAGTGGGACATTTCAAGCCTCGAGTTCCGGCAGTACCTATACTACAGGACCATTCTGAGAAAACAACCTAATAAAGGCTTCATCTAAAGTGTCATGGATCAGGGAATGATCATACAGGAACTCGTGCCTGAGCTATAGTCTAAACTCCTAGCATCCTCCTAAATAACCCTTAATATACTCCCCAATATGATCCCCTTTAACGAGTTAGACCCTAAACCCTCAACCCAAAACAAGAACACTAAACCCAATCCTCACTAAGGAGTTTAGACCACAGCTCACCTGATTTATGTAGATTTCTTCAAATGCTTGCTTTCAAAGACCAGGCGTGAACTGCAGGGGTGCAGACTGCCTCAAATCCGAACTCCCAGATCATTGGGTTTAGGGTTCAGGGCCTACTACTCCCCCCATACTACCCCAGCCCAGCTTTCCCCCTTTAGCTTGGTTTCCTTAAAGCTAACAACCCCTAAATGACTTTAATTAAGGGTAGAACCTAGGGGGTGTAGTGTAGAGGGGGCGTGAAGGAGCATTGGCTCATCTGTCCCCTCAGGATAGACTAGGCCTGCTGTTTTTTCCTTGAGAGCCAGCTTTGACACGTGGATGCAAGTGGATTTCTCCAGTATCAGTATCAGGGGAAAATGCGTGTGCGGCTAGGGGAAAAGACTGTGCCTTTCATCGTAGATCATCAACATGGACGTAGCGTAAAAGGCTTAGCCCAAAATGCGAGGTGAGGTTCCCCGTGTAGGGGCCTGCCCACAGAGAGCCCTACTCTTCTCAAGCTTCTGCCAATCCGGCAGAGGGAAACTTACTGCCTTGAGACCCCTGAGTGGCTTACCATAAGATGCTCCCGTCTGGACGCTTGTCAAGGAAGGGCCTTAGTCCAAAAGGCGGCTGGTTGAAAAGATCTCTCTCCCACTTAATTAGTTTGAAGCACTGCCCTCCCCCTGACTATGACTAAGGAGTGTTTCAACGATGGCAAACTGATTGCTGTTGGGTCGACTACCATATGAGTTACCAAGACCATGGCAAAGTATTGTCTGCAGTAATTCAGGCTCCTATACCGTCTTCAGATTGCAGGCATTCAAGCGCAGTTCAGAAGAACCGGACTACCACCTCAGTAATACATAGGCAGATTTTTCACTCTTGGGTGACAGTTTGCAGGTTTCGGATATCAGGTGAAGCCACCAAGCCGTAAAAAGCGCTAAAACACAATGGATGCATCTTTTCCCCAATAACCAGAGCTAAACAATGGGTAATATTGGGGTTATATAGGGATAATGGAAAAAATGGAAACTACTATTTAATGTCCCCAAACTTCAAGTTCTCACCCCTGAACCCAGGCAGAAATATTGTGAAAAAACAGGTTATCTACAATAGTAGTTAGAAGGGACTATCAGATATTGCGTGACTAGTAGCCCGTAACACATGTACCGGAATACTCAACACTCCGAATCACGGCGCATGCAGAACCACAAAAGTGTACCTTCTGACACTTCTGACCTTCGGATTTAACTAACCAGGAGCAGCCTTGTCACCGTTCAGCAGGGGCTCGCTGCAGCTTTCTAAATAGAACTACCCAAGGTAAATGCATGTAGAACGAGGCTTCGTATCTGGATTCTGGTTCTGCAGGAGCTATGCAGGATTTGCCGGGCCCCGCGCAAAAGCGCTTGCCACTGTGCGACGCTAAGAGGTCGTGGAGTAGAGAACACCTCTCCAAAACCCCTGCGTGCCCGTGGAAGAAGCTCTAGTGTGAATACACTGGGCGGACGTACGAAGGGACCCGTTCAGAAGTGACAAGAACGTGGGATTCATAAAAGTGCCCGACCAAGCGTGCTGGCTTTGTCCCCGGAAGCCCTACGGCATTCCAAAACTCTGGGCAGATGCAAGACATGGAAAGACACACAAACTTAATCTGTTTGGGGGATCTACTCTGCGGGATTTTTGTGTAGGGTCCGGGGTGGGAATCACGTTGCTTTCTGTTAAATCCCTGAGGAATTACTAGAAGGCTAGAATCCTTGCGCGAGAAGCCCCGACAATCCAAACCTGGGTCTTCCCTTATGTTATGGAACAGAAGTGTCCTCCATATGAGCTATTACAAGACTATATAGGATGTTCATGGATATAACATAACTTGAGGCAACACCCGGCTTACAGATGCCAATTTGCTGCACGCATCTCCAGTTGTGTACTGCCTGTTTGGTGATTGGACCAAATAAGACTGTGTTCTTTTGGTAAAGATCATGCCAAAAAAGCAGGATGTAATCCTGCTTCATGTTGGGGACTAGAGCATCCCTGCCAATCTTCTCCTACACAGCTCTCCAAGTAATCAGCTCCTTGCTCCAATAGCTCACCCAAGAATAGACCCCGCATGTGGAAGCTTCTCAAAATTGGGGTCCCTTTGCTGGGGGTCCTTGTGCTAAGGATTAGGGTTTAGGGTTCGGGTTTACGCTCTAGTATTATTACAGGGACTCCTGCTTGTGAAAATGCTGTATTGCTTGGAGGAATGTAAATGAGCTGATGCTCCAGATGGAAACCTTGTGGATGTCCTCCGGAGGTAGCCAATCCTGTCCTGGATGCCACAGGGTGTTTGCAATGTTTGCGCTGTCAGGGGATACGATAAAGAGGGCTTGTATATAGAAACTGGCTAGCCCTAGGGCTCCAGGTACCTAAATAATGGGTTCTGGGTTCCATATACCCTAAAGTTACATAGACCAGTAACCTACTGTTCAGGCAACTGGGAGCCCTAGGGTCTCATATATATATATATATCTATATCTCTATTGATTTCACAAATAGCAAGGCCCCCCTTGAGGATTTAAGGGATGATTTTGAGAAATATCACGTCGTAATTTTCAGAATGAAAAACAAGCATGTTTGCACTGCAACTACCTTACCTTTGGTTAATACGGTTGAATTAAAAAAAGAAGGAATGGAAAAGCACATGGCAACTACTCCAATGGGCTCGAAAGGGACTACCATAAGGATCCATTCTTTCGTTCCCATCCTGCAACTCAGTTAGCCCATTCTTGCATTGGCCAGCTACCAGGCTCAGCGGTAAGGAGTCGTACGTCTTCTAAATGATCCTCTCTGGGAACTGAACCAAAGATCTACATCGAGCCCCGTGAATCCGGAGCGCGAAGGGATCACACCCTGAGCCCATGAATAGGAGAATGGATCCCAATTGAGTAGCTTGATTTGGTGCTTGAGCCAAGTAAGATTATATTCTGCATATGAAATACTATACCATCAAATGAGGATATAATCTTACCCTAGTTTGGGTGCCACAAAATCCCCAAGCAAAATCCTACTGAATTGCAGCCCACAATCACGTAGGTTTAGGGTTCAGGGCTAAGAGACCCTAAACCCTATATAGCCCATTCCTTCATTCCCTACTCGTAGGGTTTGGGGAACTTCGTAAGTATGCTCATAAGCCCTGTAATAAGCCTCACAGTACCCTCACTTATCCCGAATCCCCTTATTCACCTAGAATCCCGTGACCCTAAGCCGTAATGTTAACCTACCATGAGAGGCGGCAATAATGTTTTGTTGCCGAATCAGAAAAATCCTGGAAGACTGCATTTGCTTTCTAACAAGTTCAGGGCCTGAAAAGGTCTAAACAAGGTCCATCGGCAATAATGAAACGAGGGTGGCAATAATGATATTGTCTGGCCGAAATGTCCTGCTTTTATAATAGATTCCCTTCTACTTGTCCTACTAGTATACTACGAGCTCCCCAACCCCTTGGTTAATTATTGCCAGCCCCCCCCTTTGCGTAAACCAAAAACGCAAAACAAGTTTTTTGGCGTGCGCGGTGGTTTTCGTCAGGTAAATATTACCAGTTTCTGCTCCATCCCTCCCGAAGTACCCCTGACCCTCCAAGCGAACACCACTATGACTACACACATAAGCTCCATTTCACGTTCCATGGTCTTTTCCATTAGACTCCCCGTCGCTCCTATGAGAATTATAAATACCTGAACCGTAGACCCTCAACCCCATATGACCCCACCTAGCCACCAGTAACATGGGTAAAGCTTGGGCAGCGGCCGAACTGCTCGAAGCTTGCTTCCAAACCTGGGTTCTAGTGCTGCAGACATGGGGTTCCCTGGGGGGTTATACTAGGGCTTATTTCACGGATTATAGCGGGGGTTATATTAGGGGTTATATTGGGGATTATACAGGATTTTCGTTGCAAACTACCAGGGTAGATTGTCAAAGTTATGGCCCCCTTTGGGGGTCCTAGTGAGAAAGGGGAGACCCCTCTAATCCCCTCTAGTTATAGCAAAAGCAAGAATTATGTATTACAACGCCGACCGCGCATTAGAGCTTTAATTGGGAAGTTGAGGTCCACAACTTGTTGGGGTCTTTCGTTTCCTGGCGCTTCTGCCATTTGTATATTGCTGCCCTGGAGTGTCTGGGTCAGGGGTGATTGCTCGCACGAATAGTCTGGTGAGTCAGCACTGTGAGTTTGCAGGGGTCTGGTTTCAGGCTTGCAAAGGCTCCCGAGCAAACTATTCTGAAGGTATTGATAGCCGCAATGGATAAGTTCCACCAAGAACAGCTGTCTGTGCTCAAGAACCCCGCAAGCCTTGCTGCTACAGTACAACGAACTCAGAACGCAGTAGAGATCCCCATGCGTGCAACATGCTCAAAGTGCGGCAAAGGGGCTACTGCCGTGCTTCTCGACCAGGACATGGTTCATGGCCTTGGATTTCAGGTCACGTTGCAGAGGCCAAAGTGATGCTCCATAGCAGCCATGTTCTGCAATTGTCGATGCTCTCTTTGAGAACCTCCATCGCAAGGATACATAAATTGGACCTGAACCTTGAGCTGCCTGCAATGTGGTGTTTCCACGAATGCCATAATGAGCCAGTCTTGCATCGGACGCCAAATCATGTCATCTCCTCCAGCACTACCGTAGAGAAGCACATCATATCTCATGAGTTTTGGCACGCTGAGGTGATGCAAGATCTTCATCATCAATAGCAGTCAATAGCAGATCAAAGACCGTCAGGCTTGAGTACCAAGCGAAGTCTCCAGACTCAAGCTTCTGACTTCCAGGGGTTTAGGGCGTAGGGTTGGCATTGGCATGGGAAGTTCCTCGGATTGATGCTCTCTGTTCCCCGTGCTGCTATCCCCAGGGTTTGATATCCAAACCACTGCAAACACTTCGCTACCTCCTGATCTCTCTCCGCAGTTGTTGGTTCTGTTCCCACCGGTTTTGTGATGAGGCTCAATGATGTGACACCAAGAGATGCCTGGTTGCAAAGCCGGCCTTCCGTAACCGTACTGCCTCAGTTCCCGTGAGCTCTGCCGGCTGCAGCGCCTAAAACCAAGCACCTGAGGCACACTGTAAGGTTCATGGGGGATGCTATGCGATTCTATAAATCCCACTTGTTCTTTGCATCTGGGCTCTCTACAAATCCCCCAAAATCGTATATGCGGCATCTAGTCATCCAACTTTTAACTCACTCACAGCTACCCATAATAAGCTTCAAGTACCACCCAAACTAAAGCAACCTAAAACCTCAGCTTCCGATTCATGGTCCATTTTCGTTTCCAGTTGTTTTTCCATCCTTGGGCTAAAGGCTAAATCCCTATAGATCCCCTCAGACCCACATCTCGTTCCAGGGCTCCAGGCCACAATCATCTCCCTGGCCCGGCACACCTCCTGTATTGCGGCATGCCACGGCTTTTAGCTGGTTCAGGACTTCCGCCACAGAAGCTAGGCTACGTAGCTGGCCATAATTCCGACTTCATCCAACTTGATTGAGGTCGAGAATCTCTTTGACAGCTTGGTTAAAGGTCCATGTCTTGCACGTGCCTCACAAAAGACTTTCCAGGAATGTGGCCACCAAACTGCTTTAACTTGGGCAGCGCATGTTCAAAGAACAGGCTGCAGCACGCAGCCTCTAGACATGACCTATGTATCACAAGGGGCTTTCTGGGCGGACCCGCTTCCAAGGGCTGCATTCTGGATATCCAAACGCGGCGCTTGCCTCGAAACACTCGCTAGCTCAACATGCAGCACAAGCTACCGTGGCATGACAAGAAGACACGCAAGCTTGTTGCAAGCTGGTGTACACTTACGTTCTGGTTTCTCGGCATGGTTCTAACCGGGCATGGGCGCAGTTTTTTTTGCGAGAACATTGCCATCCATCGGTCCTCGATGTTGTCGTGACCTCTTTGCAACCTGTGTCGGTCAGGCGTGCGGACGGTGACAGGATCAGTTTCGAGGAGACCTGGTGATTTGTGATGACTGGGCTGCTTCTAAAGAAGCTGGATTGACGCAACATAATATGGACATACAGCTTCTAATGTAATACCGTGTTTCCTTACAACGGTAACTTAAGTTTAAGCTCCTTAACCGCAAGCCAGATGATTGCCTAGCCGCCTCCTCACGTAACGTGATAGCGCCTGCTTGGCACTTGACCCATTCAACTGGTTGGCTGATTTGTCTCCATGGCGCATGCAGTGGAGGCATGGAAGAGGGATTTCTCGTGGCTCCGTAGGGACTCCTACAGATCCATGCGCCCGCTCATAGCAGTCAATGCCCATGCCCCAGGCAAGCTTTGACTCTACAACGGCATTGCAGGATGAGACCCGAATCTTGAAGCAACCTACACATCTTTGCACACGCAAACTCTGAAACACACAGTGGAGCCCAGCATGAATGTCTCATGATCCATGCGGAATGTAGATGGAATCCTTCCGTAAGCTTTTTTCAATTGGCTTGTACTGCCTACAAAAAAGTCATGATTATTGAAGAACATCCACACTTGACCCGTATGAACCGCCTAACTATCCACGCGCAATCCGTGAGACAAAGCCAAAAGCAGCCAAGCAGCTCAAACTCCAGATCCTGCAGGCAGCTTTCTGTGAAAGGTAGGAGCTTGGGAAATGGCGATAGGGCACTTTCAAACGCGATGCCCACAAGAATCACATCCAAAAGCCCCACTTCAGTGGTCTTGCTGTCACACAACTCTCAGAGAATGCCTTTGTCCCGCGTAGATTTGTGCAGATCGTCTTTGCGCTATCCGCGCTGCTGAAATCAGTGTTGTTTATCGTACGGGATTTAGCCAAGTACTGCTCGAAATCACAGAACCTATCAGCCAGATACAGCTTCTGCGGGCTACTAGCCGGCCCAAGCGCCATATTTCTAATCCCCTGGCGCGCAGTACTTGCTTGGCCCTGTAAGGGCGGACCTGCGTCCCTGAAACTGACATGGTTCAAATCCGAATTCACTCCGAATTCCAAGCATGGGTGCTGGCTCAAGAAGCTTGCATGCTGGATGCCAACCCTCAAACCGAGCAAATGCATGCGTCTACCCATGCCTTCGAAACGTCTACTTCCTCCACCCTAATCGCATCGGCCTGGAAAGTAATTCGCATACCGCCCGGGGTGCTCCGACCGAGGCGGGCAAAGATGGCCTTCCATGTGTGTTTTTATTTAAGAAGTGTAATGGTAATAAGGTAGCTGGGCTGCAAAGCTTGGAGTGGTCTTGGAAAGTAATTCTGCTTGCGTTTGATCATCTTGAGATGTCCAAGTCTCATGGTCACTGGTTGTAAAGGATTAAAGGATTTGCTGCAGCATTTTTCGACTTCTATCTCGCTTTGGGATGGTTTATGTCTGGCCGGTCGAGCTAGGATGTGCTAAGGTGCGATTTTTCAACACGTGCCGCTCTGAAGTCAAGCACATGACATGCGATTCTGTTGCCAGAGTCTTGACTCGATTTCCCCTGACCGGTTGAGGTACATCTGCCCGTGGGGTCGACCTGACGCACCCTCAACTGTGTACAGTACCTGCCTATTGGTCCTCCTCTCAGTGAGAAATCAAACGATGCCCTCATTACTCCCTGAGTCACTTGGGAACCCGAAGCCGAGAGCCATTCTTAGCCCTCTACAATGTCCATGCCCTACCTTTTCCATCGAACCTATGATGCCCCATGTTTTTGGCACCCCTTGTCTTCCACAACCCCAAGCTTCAGGCCTCAACTACCCCTTTGAGGGGCAGCGCCACCTTTACAACTCAAAAAGCGAGTGCCCAAGAAGCCCTCAAAACGGGCTGGTGCTCCCTGGTCCGTACTAGTTACCCTAAGGGTCCAAGTAGTCAAATAGTAGATAATTTGGTCCCAAATGGCTTCCTATATAGGTACTCTGGGTCCAAATTATATACGATTTAGGTACTTGGACCCCTTAGGGTAAAGTCAAAAGAGCATCGAAGTACATGGTAGTTTCCCAAAATAGGGTGACTCCAACCTAAGCCCAGTATACTCTTACACTTGTTATGGGGACCCCAAGAAGGGAAACCCCCACATCCTCAAAAAAGCTCGGCAGACCTCCGCCTCCGAGCGCGAGATAGGGACGTTGTGATGCAAACACGCCTGGCGCGATTAGAACAGGGTTTATGGTTTAGGGCTTAGGGTGTTTGGGGGGTTCATGAAGCACATGAGGATTATGAGGGGATAATCTTCCTATTCTTATGGCTTCCACATCGCCCCCGTCCATGCTGCTACAAACGCATGAGGCCTATGAAAGGATCATATTTCGGGCTTCAGCTTCCACAGTACCAGATTCTCCAATAGCAAACTGGCAGAAAATCAAAGTGATATACCCCTCCCCCGGATATTAAACTCCCTCACCCCCATGATGTTAAATACTACTAATGGAAAGTAAAAGTCAAACGACTATGCTATAGGGACTATATAGGGGTTATATAGGGGATAATGGAAACAAAATGGAAACTACTACATCATAGTAGGGTATATACTGGCGTTATCAAGGGATAATGGAAAATCACATGGAAATTGCTACATTATAGTAGCATTGACAGTTTCCTGTAGCATTCTGGCACAGTAGTCCCCTCATGAATGCCAAATTGCCTACAAAGCATCTGGTGTCCGGAAGACTTGTCATCCATGCGGCGGAGTAGTGACTATTTGCGGGAAGCTGGGACTTTTGCATCGAACAGACCTAAACGCCAGCTGACAAGACAGAAGTTCTCAGTTTAATTGGCAACGCAGAACGGAACAGTGCTCATGGACAGTTTGCTCTGCCCTTCGTGCCTAGGGATGTCTCTCTGCGGTGCTGCCTTGACTACCTCCTGCATGCACAACTAGAATATTTGCACGCTGCTTTTTCCTGATTCATATAAGCTCGAGTCGACCAAGAGCTGCGCGGCGCTCGCGACCTCTTGTTGTGCACACAGCCGCAAGCAACCTCGGATGGTCACATGGCGAAAGATGCGCATCAGCCCGGAATTTGACACAAACACCAAACTTGAACTGCGCAAGACTTGGATGTGTGCCGTCTTCTGCCCATCCCACACAAGAAGACCCGAGGCACCCCAAAAGCATATGATGCCACTTCAACATTCGGTCAGATTATTTGGATGGTGCTGCATAGTATAGACATCCAAAAGGTCCTCGCAACAAACCTCCTGGATATTGGTGGGACGGATCCATCAAGGTTGTCACTGTAACATGCTCGTGTATCATCCCTATGGTCCAGTCAATCCTGAACCTGACACCGCAGATACATCCCCTAAACCAGAAACCATATTAACTAAACCCTATAACCTATAGTCCCCCGTAAGTAGATAGAAAACAGGGTATATAGGGATTGGGCTTTGGTTTGGGGAATTTCATGCTGGGACTAAACGCTCTAAACCGAGAACTCCGCGCGGGTCCCAAGCCCATCGGGAAACCTTCCTCCCACTCCTCTCTTGTCAGCCGTCCATTGCTCGGCTGAACATCCATGCCACTGAAGAGGGACTTTGCTGGTACCTGGCAGAGATGGTAAGGCTTCAGGAGGCTCAGGGCTTAGTACTTAGGGTTTTTGGCTTGAAGCTTAGGGTTTAGGGGTTTGAGGCAGGTGCTTAAGAGATTCATTGTAGAAGGTCTTCAACCTATGTTGTACTACAACCTGGTAAGGAATATACACGGAAATCCAGTTATTACCCAAGGCTTGGCCTATGTCGACTTTCGGACCTTAAAAGGTTTTATGAGGTCTTTTGGGGGATGTCATGCGACGGGCTCTAAAGTGCGGAATGGGGGCTGAAGAAGGAGGTTGAAGGAAGACAGGTGTTATTATCCGGCATGCCGTATTATCACCGAGGGCTTGAGACTCACGTAGGCATTGAGTCTCCCAGTTACTGAGCGCTGCGAAAAAAGACATGCCATCAGACACATGCTTCCGGCATGTACTTGAACCGGTGTCATTAGAGGAACCCAAAAGTTGGGCCCTAACCTTAGCTTGGATACTGGCCCCGCCCCCGATAAGGAGAACAATCTTGTATCTGCACGAATGTGAATACTTCTAACGACAGAGGTCTTCTGCAAAACGGCCACGGGATGGGAGTGCGGCATCCAGACTATACGTATACACGGGAAACTCAAATCCCACGCCTGTTTAACCCTAAGCCGAATACAACCAAAATTGGATTCAGAGCTCTGAACCCTAAACGGCGAAACCTAAAACCATGAAGCTGCCAAATTTTAGCACCCTAAACCCTAAACCCCNNCCCTACCCCCCCCCCCCGTTTTGGACCGTCTCTGTCCTGGCTGGCCCAGGTGAGAAGAAAAAGACCCACATAGTGGAAGTCCCTTCGCTGGAGATGGGCATCCTCGGTAAACGCTTTAGGTCTAGGATTTACGGAAATGAAAGATATGAAAACCACCGTTTAGTGTTCCTGCTTAAGGGTGTAGGATGCGATGAAGGTCAATGAGGTCTTGTTTGAAATCCAACTTTGACGAACATCTGGGTACCTCTCTGCTTGTCTTTACCTACCGCGTACCGCAGCAATCGTAGGGCGCTAGAGTTCTCTGAAATTGGGAAAGTATTGCTTTCCTGGTGTCCGAAGGATACCTGAAGTTGTCTCAGTTGTCTCAGTTCTTCGGCTTCACCATAGCAAGCCCTTTGGAAACCTTTCGTTCGCTGACATCATTCTGATTCTGGGGGTCTCCAGCGATTGGGCTTTCAGCCTTTCGGGCAACCTTTAAGAATCTGTTGTGCTTCAGGGATGTTGGTCTTGCTACATTGCTCGTCAACGAACCAGCGGAGTATGGCGAACCTTTCGCTCTAAACTCCAATGCCCCAAACCCTACGCAACTGGGAACCCTAGAACCCCAACTCTACACACCTCAGCCTCAGAGCTCAGCTAAGCCCCACTTGACCCTAAGCCCAAGACCCTATAACTATAACTATCAAAGCTAGGAATCTCAAAGCCGCAGACTGCAATCTTCAAGCTGGCTTCGGCCAGATGAGAAGTTTGCGAGACTAAAGTCACAAACTTCGTAACTTAGCATAATGCATAAGTGTGCAGAATCCCTCATCATCTTTTCTGGTTCACATCCAGCAACTGGCAGATGTGTGTTAACCTTAAAGATGCCAAGTTTCCCAACCATGCGGTTCCGCGCAGGCTTGGAACTCTGGAAGGGACAGAGTGTTGTCCTGGCTTGTTGTCATAAAACGTATAGTTTTAACTGACTTGAAAAGCCCTAATTTTCGGCTAAATCGCGCCGAACCGATCCAGCCACCTCAAAACCTCCAGGCGTCTCGCGCGCGTGCAACCTAGGTAGCATCTACATGTAGGCGACTGCCTTAGTGGAGGCAGTACCCAACAAGGCATGCAGGACTTCAAGTTTGAAGCCAAAGGCAGGCTAACATGCAGAGTCCCAGTTTTTCAAGTACACTCCCAGATGCTTGGAGACAGTCTGCTGCCTCTGCTCTTAGGTTGCCCATTGCCAAGATTTGCCAAGAAGGCACACCCTTCTGTTGGATCAGCAGAGAAACCTAACAAGAGCATTGCGTTTCTATCCAGCCGTTCAGCATGCTACACTGCCACTGCTACTAGTAAACAATGCCAAAAGGACCTTGACTTGAGAGTATACGTAGACTGTGTGGCGCGAAGGGATCAAAAACAAGGAGCCCCTAAGCTTCTTGCAGCTCCTGTATGCTCGCTGGCTGACAAGCAAGGCTCCAGACAAAACTCCGCAACATGAACAAGTAACCGCTCCCCCCCCCCCCACAGAAAACATGTCTAACCTGAACCCACGAATGCCGCACAGCTGGATTGTAAATGGCCTGGTCAGTGTCGCAGCTGGTGAAACCATCACCCAACACCTGCGTCACAAAATGAAGTAACAAGAGGGGTAATCATCGGATCTTTGAAAGCCCAACCCCACAAATCAGGACCCTATGGCCGTATAGCTCCCATCTGAATATCATGGGTCCTAACTTTTATGGGTCGGGGGCTGATGAACCTCACCTTAGATGAAACAGAGGTATCTGATAGGCAAAAAAGCAAAAGACGCAGGGGGGGAATAAGAAGATGACGGACTCGCTGAGTAGGATCCTAGGACCCAATCCCAATGTTTCGGGATGTTTGCTCTCATGAGGGCTTCTTTTGGACAATAGCCAGGTAGATACACCCAGTGTTCACGGCCAATCGCGGGCCACTATGCCACACGGTAGCAAAACCATACGCCCCCAGAATCCGTGCGCTGTTGGACTTGTTGAAGCCCAACCTTCCGCACATGTTCCTCTTCCGCAGGTTCGGCCACACCTTCAGCGACATGTCACATTCATGGTTTAGGGTTTGGGTTTAGGAACTTTGGTTTTAGGGTTTGGTGTTCAGTGATTCTATTGCTTCACATGTGCAAACATTTGCCTGCAGCTTTTGAAGCGGATGAGCACAATGCCGGCCCAAGGAGTACACCAAGATGTGAGGCTTGCATGAACTCTTTCAAGATCTGATGGCTACAAACTTCTAAGACAGAAATGTACTCCTGCATACTTTGCTTCGAAAATCAAAGTATCTATACATGAGCTATAGTCTAAACTCCTAGTATCCCCCCTAATATCCCCCATAATAATCCCCTATATAACCCCCCTTTACGGAGTTTAGACTATAGCTCACATAGCATTTAAACATGTCCTGGACTTCCTGAAACGTTGACATTGCTTCAGGTCTCCAGGTTCAAGGCCCATCCGGAAAGCCTCTCCATAACGTAGGTCCCAAAGGGTCCATGTAGGTATATGGGTTGGGTTTAGGGTTTAGGGTTTAGGGTAGGTATATGGTATATACTTAGGGCCCAAAGGGGTTCCCATAGACCTACTTTAAGGCCCAAGTATACCCCATATAGCTACATGGACCCTTTG